>WAAG01081513.1:26335-84839 GCA_013390105.1 Tichodroma muraria
TGTCCCCGTGCGGGCTCTGTCCCACCTCTCCTGCCTTGTGAGGGTGATCAGACGGAGCTCAAACACAGCAGAGCTCGCAGCAAATACGGCTCCAGGTCCGGGGCAGGTACCCAGCACTTACCTGCGGCTGTCGCCCTGGGCGTCCTCTCCAGCCGACTGCTGCGGCAGCCGTAGCTGCAGCCAGCGCTGGGCTGGGGGTCAGTGCGGGTCCCTCCGGACTGGGCCAGGCTGGAGCGTCCTCAGCCTCTCCCTCCGTGTCGCCTGTCTCCCGCCGCTGTCCCGGCGCGGTGTCGCCGGCGGGCGGAGCCGCCTGTCACAGGGCTGTTAGCCTGCGAGACATCCAGAGGACTGGGATTTTTATGGGTACCCGGGCATCTGCCTCCTATTCGTTATTATTTCAGTCCATTCCAGTAATGGTGCTGAGCAAATTTGAGATGAACATAATTCTTCAGCATTTCACAAGTCAGTGGGATGGTGCTTTGTCTGTGGATTGGGTTTCCTCTTCACAGCAACTTGTTACAAACCTTGACACAACTGAAGGGCTCTCGATGTTTTAAAGGAAACTGGAGTTCAACTGGTTTGAATCCCATCCCAGGAATAAGTAGGGATCCTAACAGAACAGATAAATTGAACTTCAGATAAAAGTGAGTGGCCAAGCATGGTTAAAGACGAGGCTTCTTCACATATACTCCTTTTTTAAAAATAACTCCTTGAAAAGTCAGATTTGTAAAGGATGAACAGAACCCTTCAGAGCAGCATTTCACAGTGTTAATGTGAATTTTTCTCACAGTGTTAATGTGGATTTGTAGCATATACTGAGCAGTCTGAGCCTGAACTGTTACACAGCCAAGAGCAGCTGCTGTTACCTACAGTCCTTTGTTCACCTTTGGGGAAAAACAACTTTAAAAGGGAATTAGGAACAAAAAGGTCAGGGTGGAAATGGAGATCAGACACCTCAGCAGACTCATACTAGTAAGGGCTTCCTCTGCTGTGAGAATTTATCCAGTCATCTGGAGTGATGGAGATAAATCTTGAGAAAAACAAGACCCCAAAGTGAAAGACCCCAGGCAGGGAATGAAGAGGTTATAGACAGTTTCCTCAGCTTGCAAAGGGCAGTGGGCACCCAAGGGTCACCCAAAGGGCTGCAGGTTGCAGACATTTCAGGTGTTTCCTTGCCCCTGTTGTCCATCTCAGGGACAGTCACATGTTGGGGGAATGCCAGTCACAGTCATTTCAGAGGTCAGTACTTCCAGGTAGACATGAGCACATCAGTGCTTCTAAAAAGCAGATTAAGATAAAGTTCAGCTTTCTCGGTCTTGTCCTCTTTGAGGAAGTCAATGTGCCTGTGGGTGAGGCTGTACCTGGAGCTCTTCCAGGCTGGAAGGTGGGCAAACCCCCTGTCCCTTGAGCATGAGACCTGCCTTGAACCACACCAGCCTCAGCCCACACTATTAGCAAACATTAAAAATAAAGCAAACATTATTTCCAAAGGTTTTGCTTCTATCCAGTGAAAACAATCCCTCCACAACAGGCAATGGGTCTTCAAAAGCATTCATCTTACAAAGGAACAGCAAAGGCAGGAAGATGAACCAGCAGGAGGACAGCATGCTTGCCTGAACTTTAATGCACTTTCCAAATGGGAATATAATTCCCTAATTTTTACTTTAGATTAACCAGATTTTTGAGTTCAGATTCTCAGTCCCTTGATAACACAGAAGCCAGCTGAAATCTGCTCAGGGTTTCCTCCCTTGCCTCTCCATAGCTAAACATCCTTCCTGTGGAGAAGAGAGCTGGGGCACAAATTGCTGAGCTTGTATTGTAACAAATTTAAGCCAGGAAGTGCAGGTGACACATCCTAAAGGATCACATTTACACACCTTTATGCACCTTTACAGCCAGCAGAACACAGAAGGTCCTATTTAATGCAGCAGAAAAGAAAAAACATCTGCTTCAAAAAAACAGAGAAGTACTGACAACTCAGGAGATGCTGAAATCATTTTGATAGATCTGAAAATATGTCCCAGTTATGGCACCTTAACACCCCAAAGATCAGCCTTATGTAATGTGCTTTATTTAGCAATCCTCTGACATGGGCCTTCCCAATAAAACAGTGCAAGGATTTGTAAGCTTAGGTATGCCCTTGCCTGTGACAGCCTCATAAAGATTATTTCCTATCAGACATGTGAGAGACTCCACTGGAAACCCACCAAACACTGTGTCTGAGCTGACCTGAGCATTCAAATCCTAATTTCATCCCAAATCAGCAGGTGGTTATTGGTTGTCTCAAAATGGCATTTGTCAGGAGTGAAAATTCTTTGCCAAAATAAGCCATTCAGTGTTATTTATGACATAGATTCTGTTACTCTCCCATGGGGTATTATTCTCAAACACTGTTGATTAAGACAGCCCTGGCCCTCTCCGCTTTTATGTTTGAATGCAGCCATTAAATTGTCTTTTAGAAGTTGTATTGAGGGCACAAAACCTCCTAACTTCTCTATCAAAGGAGGACAAAACACAGAATTGACCCACTAGTGTATGAAGTCTGAGAACTCTGAGTGTTTGCTGTGACAGACTGAATCCCCTCTGTGGTCTTCTCAAGCTTCATGGTCAATGTGGAATCCCAAAGAAGTGGCCATTGCCACCAGAGGCAGTTGTACACATTGTCACCATTGTCACATCCCAGAAAGCCTTCTGACCCCCAGCGTACTGTGTTGACAGGCATGTCCTACACTCAGACACCACAGCAATGCTTGAGACCCAAGCACAAGCTCCACAGCAACACAGTATGCAGCTGCTGGCAGAACACCTCTCTGAGGGGACAAAGATCTATTTTTGGTGACTTTTGCCACCCCTCAAGCAGCTGTCCAGTGTGACACATCACTGTCCCTTCAGACACCTGAGCTTGTACAATTCACTGTCCCTTTAAAGGCCACACTCCTGCAGGGAGCACTGGAAGTCTTGGCTGTGGAGAGGCTGATTCTGTGGAGAACCAGCTCAGCAGCTGAGTGACCTTCCATCGCCAGGAGCTGAGCACACACCTGGACATGAAGTGAAAGATGAAATACAGAAACTCTGCCAGGGAAAGTGCAGGGGATCCATCCCCTCCATTACCCTGTACCAGGGAGGAAAGCCAAACTCCCCTCCCAACTGTCCAACAGCCTTGGACCAAAGGGCTGGGAGCACCTGTGAGGCAGAGAAGTTACTGCAGCAACCAAAAGTACTGGGAGCCTTCCACAGAGTTCAGCTGCAAACAGGGTCATTGTCACGAGAGCTTCTTTATCAACTACTGTCCCTTTCACCCACCCCTCAGCCATCCACTCCCACCAGATCAATAATCACACCTTCTGAATAGCAGCAGGGGCGCATGGGAATGCTCCAAGAATTCTGTCACTTTAAGATGAACCAATACCTAAACAACAGGGAGAACCAAACTGGGAGAACCAAACTGGGTTTCTGATTCCGCTCTTCCAGGCTCCTTCAGGTGGAATTAGTCCAATGGAGAATGGAATGTCCATTGGACTAATTCCATAGTCCAATGGAATGCCAAAGGAGATGTCCTAAGCTCACCTGAGCCAGTCCCAGAGACAGAGAGGAGCCTGCTCTTGTGAGCCCTGACTGCTCTTGGGGTAACCTGAGCTCCCACCCCAGCTCTGACCCACAAACCAGCCCAGATGACTCCCAGCAGTGCCCAGCCTCCAAGTGCTGCCTTGGGCCCTGGCCCAGGGCAGGTCTGGCATCACCCTGTCACTCTGGCTTGGCTGGCATTTGCAAGGTCCCTGATGGTCTTGTGAGGGCTTTGAACACGTCATGAAGGCTTTTGTCCTGACACATGAAGATTTTGTCCTGACACAGCCCATGGCAGTCAGGTGTGACAGGGTCCCAGTGTGAGCACTTACTGCTCATTGCCAGGCACAGAGCCAGGCCAGGAACCTCAGCGGGGAAGAGCCTGTAAGGGCTGGGTGTTGGGGAGCTGTTCCCTGCTGCACGGGGCAGCCCCAGCAGAGGCAGGACAGGAACCTTACCTTATTGACCAGGTAAATTCAACCCAGCACCTGAAGTGGGTGAGCAGAGAAGGGATGGTGACAGGCTCCATCAACTGTCTCCATCAACAGTCCTGTGGCCAGCAAAAGCCAGGGAAGAAGTCAGGTCCAAGGTCAGCTGCAGCAGTTGCACCAGCTTTCAGGTTTTTCTGAAAAAAAGGTTCTCAGGTTTTCAGGTTTTGCTGCAGCAAAGCACAGGAAGAGGGTGAAGGCTGAGGCCTGAGTTTAAGCAGAGCCCCTTGGCCATGGGCAGAAGTGTAGGAAGGGATCCCAAGTGAGGTTTCTCAGGGCAATTAGGCCCTAATTAGTGCCCTCACAGCCCTATCCCTGGATTCCAGGAGAATATTTCTACGACTCATCAGCTCACCCAAGTCTTGCACCACTGGGGCTCTCAGCACTCAACAAACTGCAAACTCAGCTCTCTCCCCTCCCACTCTCCATTAACTCACCTGCCCCGGTGGTGGTTCTGCTCTCCTGCTGGTTTCCAGGCCTGGATGGCCTCTCTGTTCCCTCTGCCAGTCAGGAACACCCGTGTGACCTCAGGAACACTGGTGTGCCCATATATCCTCCCTGTCCATGGCTGCAGGGAAGGGCAGGAGCAGAGCCCTGGAAAGAGGCAGGGAGCAGGCAGGGAAGGCACCCAGCAATGGACAGACAGTCAAGCAAACAGGGATTTACTTTCCTCTTCTCTCACTTCCCAACACGTGACAGGAAAAACTGTCCCATTTCATGAATGTGCAATTCCCTACTTTGGAACTGAAGAGGAAAGTCCTTTTTTGTTGGGAGTTTCTGTTGTTCTGAGATATCCAAACTGAGGTGTTGCTCCCTTCCATGCTTTCTCAGTCTCTAGAAAGAATCTGTGAGATCCCACTATCTTAACTTTCAAAACCATTGCAAGACTTTTCCCAAGGAATTTAATTTGATTCCTGTGCATATGCAGTGAATTGATCAATGCTCTCCAGCACACAAGTCCTCATCCAGGTTCATCCCTGCAGGTGCAGCTACTGCCCTCCTTTCACACTAATGCCAACTTTCTCAAGTGTCACAGGCAGCAATCCCTCTGTTTAGGCTCAAAGTTGCAGCAAGGAAGATCTCAGAAATCTCAGACAAAGTAGTTCCTTGCTAGGGCTATGCTGTGAAGCTGAACCAGCTGTGAATCCAACCACAGGAGCCTCCTTTTGCCAGTTATTTCTCTGCCTCAGGGATGAGCCAAGCCCAGAACTGGAGATGCCCAGGCAGATCATGGTCAGATGGCTACATGGCCTGGCCCAGGCAGTGGGAGAAAATGAAGCCACTTCAAGGTTCCTGAAGGTGCAAAACTTCATCTTTCAAGACACCTCAGTTTGAAGCATCCAGACCTAAGAGGTGCCGAGTACCTGGAGCCTTCCCTGACATCAGTGGGATCATCTGAATGCACATCTCTTGGTGCCTGCATGCTGGGAAAACCACTGGGATACATCCTGGTGCTAAGGGGTACCTGTATTTGATCCTGAGTGAATGAAAACATTCTGTGTTAAAATAAATCACCTTCCCCTCCTTTAATATCTCACACTGACTTTTGTTACCTCGTTGCAACATATTCAACACAGCAACTGCCTGGGAAAAGCAGAGTCTGAATAAGAACAGGCTGCTCTTGTCTGCAGCCCCGTTTACAAACTGTCTCTGGCAGTTTCCAGGAGTTAGTTTTCCTAGATTGCTTTGGTGACACAGTCACACACACTCCGTGTTTTCCACCCCCAGGCATGTCTTTCCACCCCAGCCAGTGGGCTGGGGAGGGACACAGTGAGCAGGTCACTTTTCAGGGAGATAGATGGATGGATGGATGGATGGATGGATGGATGGATGGATGGATGGATGGATGGATGGATGGATGGATGGATGGATGGATGGATGATTGAAAGGAGCAGGATGTCAGCGGTGCTGATCCATCCTGGGCAGACTGGGACGAGGGAGGAAAGGAGGGGTGGGTGTCAGAGAGGGATCCTGTGTCAGGACTGTGATGGATGAGGGAGATCTGTGTTCTGGGAAGGGTGGCTGGGGCAGACAATGCCAGTGCCAGGAGCTGAGCAGGAGGAAACCAGACCCACGCAAAGGCCCTGATTAACCCTGCATTGAGACAGACCTGGGCTGCTGCTCTGGGGAAAACTAAAGGGCAAGCAAATTGCTCATAGTTTGGGCATTTCCAAATCCAGCATGTCCTTGTCAATCTCTTGGACTGACAGACTGAGTGTCCCAAGTGGTTCAGGGCTGTGTGTGACCATGACAGTGAATGGGTCATGCTCTCATTCATGTGCTCTTTAGCTTCATTCAGCTTATTTTTCATAAGCTGAAGACTCATTCAGACTCATTTTACACTCACCACTCACTCCTCTCTTTGCACCCAGCGAGTTCCAGTTTGAAGCTCTAACCAGTGCAAAGTTTCTTTCCCCACGGTGACCACAGAGGGGCTGAGCTGTCCAGGCAGCCCTCAGAGGAGAGGAGAAGGGGAGAAGCTTCACATGTTTATCACCCAAACCAGCTGACCTGTACTCCTCAGTTCCACTACCAGTCTGGACACCCTCTGGCTCCTCAGGCCAGCTGGGTCACACTGACAGTTGCCCAATCCTTGCTGGAAGCAAGAATGCACTGTTGAGATGCTCTCCTGGCCATCCTTTCCACCCCTTTCATGGCAATATTGAGGGACTTGGATCTCACTCCAAACTGGCAGCAGAGCAGAGAGCAAGCTGCTGATGCAGGAGGTCAATCCAGCACAGAGAACAAGATTCTCAACAACCCAGAGGAAAACTCTAAGGAGCTCTAAAATGCAGGGAGCAATCCAATAAACCATTAACTGCTGCTGCTCACCTTCTGCAAGTATATGAAAACAAAATTTCTGGGCTTTGTGCATGTTTGTCTTTCAAAGCACAATTTTACCTCTCTGTGCCATACATCTACACTAAAAATCCAGCTTTCTCTTCCTGGTGTAGTGTTTTCCCACCTATCCATCATCTTCCCAGGTGGCTGTCTGATACTCCAGGTGCCTTTCTTGTCCGTTCTCCTTCCTTATTTATCCTGCTGGACAATTTGTGTCTCCTTTGTAGCTTATGAACATACACCTCAATGATAAGGGCATTGAGATCTGGAGCTTGTTTTCTCTGGAACGGTTCTGGCCTCCTTCCTGACTCTCTAGGTATGCCTGCAAAAATAGCACAAGTGCATCACTCACTGCTGACCACAGCCTTGAGAAATAAACTTCCTTAAACAACAAGCCACAGCCGTCTGCGGCAGAAGCCAAGACTCACTGGCCTTGCCACATGCCACAAAGGTCACCAGCCCCGAACTGCCCCAGCAGACAGGACAGAATGCCAGAAGTAAAGGACATATAAATCTAATGACTGTCAGCTTAACTATGTCAGCTGATTGCTGAGCTCAACCAGAGGGTGAAAGGAGAAAGACTGGCCCCAATTTAACTTTGTAAGTCTCAAGGAATTGGGACCCTTTTCAACACAAGTGGTTTTAGCAATTCCTTAAACGTTTCACCCAGGAAATGTTCTTTAATCCTCAGCTCCGTGGTGTATCACTCAAACCATCCACAGGTCCCAGAGCTGGTAAGAAGGTGGCAGGAAAGCTGGGAGTTTCCACAGAGCAGCTGAGGCCTATAGGATTTATTTATCTGCTCTAATTCTTGAAAAGGGTTTGTTATTTGCATTTACAAAGGGCACTTTACATTGCCCTAAGCATGGTTTCCAGAGACAAAAGGGCAAAGCATTCCTACAAGGCTCAGGGTCAAGCAAAATCACACAGTCACAGAATCATGGAGTCATTCAGGTTTGAAAAGCCCTCAAAAATCATTGAGTCCAACATTCCCCCAGCACTGTCATGCTCACCACTAGACCCTGCCCACACATTTTTTGGACACTTCCAGGGATGGTGACTCCACCACTGCCCTGGACAGGCTGTTCAGGCCTGGTGAACCTGAAAGACACCTTGCCTGGCAGGTGACAGAGAGATGCAGCTGGGTTACTGATGGTCACTGAACCATGGAGGTGGCAGTGAACGGGGGCTCTGGAGGTCCCCAGTCCATCCTCCCACTCAGGGCAGGACTATGTGGAACACCAAATTGGAGCAGCCAAGGCTTTTCCACTGAGTCTCAGCAAACACCCCAAACTCTCACAAGGATGGAGATTCCCCCTCTCTCGTGACCTGTTCCAGGCCTGCACCAGCTTCCTGGAGAGGCTTTTTCCTAGTGCCCAACCTGAACCTCCCGAGATGGAACTTGTGGCCATTGCCTGTCGTAATTTGGAAGCACAAAGAAGAGTTTGTTTCTCTGTCCCCTCTGTGGCCACCCTTGCTCTGCTGGCCACATGTCTCTGGATTTAGCCCAGGGTGCAGAACTACATGATGGGCACTCAAAGCTGGTTCATCTTCAAGCTGGCACCCACCCAAGAACATCTCCTGTCCAGGTGGATTGGTTGTGCTAACTTTGAGCAGTGAACATGAGATGATAGTGATGTTTCTGCGTACAAGTACCAGAGCAAAACTGCAGAAACTTGCTTTGCTAAACATGTGGAATTGGATAAAGGGCTAAAAGGAGGCAACAAAAATTAATAAAAGAGAGCTCAAGGTGCAGGTTGGAGTGACAGTGCCTGTCAGCAAAGGTATGACATGAAGAAGGGCAAGCACTGCAGAAAGAAGAGCTCCGAAGCTAAAAACCATCCTGACAAATCATCTCCCATAGGGCAGTTTGGAGGTGGAAGCTTCCAAACCTCAGCATGCCAGAGTCAAGGATTTAGGATTCCTGGCAACATTTCTCTTCTAATGATTTTGCTTACCAGAAAGTCTGTCATTAAGGCCCTGTAAGGAATTGCTGTCATGCTGCAGTCTGATATCAGCTATTATTAATAACTGGGGAGTCCTGGCTTATGAAAGGAATACATTTGGGTGTGCTCAGAGAAGATGCATATAGTTTCATCTGCATTCAGTAGGGAGGAAACCTTGAGTGATCAGGTTCCTTTGACCTTGTACAGGTGCTCTGAAGATGCCATTCCTGCCAGTGAAGTGGGTCTATTGCTACACTCAGGGGCCTGACTCTGATCCTCAAGTTTTTTGTCATAGTACAAAGTCAATTTTAAGTATAAGACCACAGTTCAGTCATTTCATCCCTGCACTGGGGCAGATTTTCATCTCTCTAGTCCACTTTCATCTCTCTGTTGAAATCTGCTGGTTTCCTTCATTTCTATGTTTCATAGCTTCCTGAGGTTTCAGTCTGAGACTGACTTACGTGGAGACACTCACAAATGAGAGACCCAAGCATAAGAACCTCCACACCAAACACATATGGAAAAAAAAATAGGCTATTTTTATTTCTACTATGACCCTGATTCCCCACAGTACTCCCTTCACATCTTCCTCACACCTACAGGCTCTGTCACGTTTCTTGTCCTGATGAGTCTGAGAAGAGATGTTTTGACAGCTTTTATGCCTTTTCCAACCTGGTCAGTTTGCAAAGCCTGGTTAAGTGATTAAGTAAGAATTGACAAATATCAACCTAGGTAGGACAGTACAAATTCCTTAAGACAAGCAGTGAAAAAATCTAGACCAAAAAAAGATGAAATAGGTTAACTCTGCAGCACTGAGAAGGTGAGAATATGTGAAGCCTCCATTTTAAATCATGGCAAAAATGGTGATGACAAAGCTGACTGGAGAACAGAGGACACAGGAATGGAAATCACCATGAGAGCATGGACAGAAAACTCCATGTGCAATTCCAGCACAGTAAGAGCTGGAACAAGTATTACCAGCTGGAGCTGGTAAGTATTGCTGTTAGGAAAATATCAGTGCTAGCTTTTGATCACAATTTTTGAGGCCTCCACCACAATCCAGGAAATGCAGCTGTTTGTCCATGTTGAAAACCAAGTTTCTCAAGCAGGAGAATGTGTGGAGGTGGCACCATGGGCTGCTCAGGTAGTGGAGGGCAAGTTATATTAAAATAGAATGAGTAAGGTTACTTTGTTCAGCCCAACGAAAGAGAGATGGGTGATAAAAAATACTAAATATCTTACAAAGATAAATACCAAAAGGGGAGACAAGGTGCAAAAAGGACAAAGAAAATAACTGTCCATAAAGCGGAATATCTGGAGACTTTTAACCGCCAGATGCAGTTAGCCCAGCCTCCTGGTTGGAATAGCCAGGAGTTACTCCAACTCTGGAAGTGGAGTGTCTGACAGACTTACCATAGATTTATTTTTTATAATGGGAACTCAGTGTCACAGCTTTCTGCCACTCAAATTCAGAGGCCTTTTCTAAGGTCAGGAGATCTGGGAGGACAAATGGCCAGGAAACACTGAGCTCAGAAACTCTTGGCTGCAGTAAATGCCAGTTGGGGGTGACTTGCTATACAGCTATTTTGCCAATTTGTTGTCCTGACCCTTGGACATCCTCTTTCAATTGCCAGCCTACAGTGAACCATGTGCACAGCACAATGGCCCCAAAGTCCCAGCCCAGCAGCAGGGCCATGGAGAGAGCTCCAGGTACCCCAGTGCACTCATTTGGGTGAACAAGTGACACAGCAGGTTTACAGGCTGTCAACACCCTGACAGAGAAACCCTTGGAAAAGGAGGTCACAATTCTTACCTACAGTAAGATCTCCACATCCTTGAGACAGAAATCTCAGATGGGTGTTTCATCCAAACAGAAATACACCTTTTGTGTGCATCTGTTCTCTGCTGTGATAGTTCTTCCATTGTCTGTGTGTGGGTACCTCTGACAGCCTTTCATGGGACCTGCTGGGGGCTCTGGGGCCTCAGAATCACCACAGTTTCCTGGGGTTCATGACTCTGCTGTCTTGTGATGGAGAATGTGGGAACCTGAGACCAAGGAGTGTCCCATCCTCCCTGCTGTACACCCAGCTGAGAGAAGAGCTGACAGCAGCTCCTGCCCCAGTGCCCGGCACCCAGGGGCTGTGTCCCTGCTGCAGACCATAAATTACCCACAGCCAGCTTTAACACCTCCACAGAGTTATGCCCCAAAGCTTTCGGTCCCAGCAGCTCTGGAAGGGGTCAGTGCCTCTGCCTGTCCAAGCAGGTGTTGATAATAAGGAAATGCCCCCCCGTGGTGAGAGGAATTTTAGAAGCTGTGAGGGGAGGTGGAAGGCGAGGGAGGGCAGTGCAGGTGGCTGCACCCACTGACTGCCCTGGGCGCTTGGCCTCAAGGACAGAGTTCTCCCTGCAAACAGATCCCTGGCAGAGCCTGTGCCAAACACAACTGCTACAACAGCCCTTGGGCCATGCCTTATGGTTAGGAATGGTCTGCTGCAGCATAAATCCCCAGACTTTCCTGAGGAGGTGGGAAATGCAGAGCTCTTGCATCGTTTCACTTGAGAAATGAGCATTCCTGCAGCAAAGGCTGGAAAAATCTTTCTCCAGATTTCAAAAACAAACACACAAGACATAACCATTCTACAGTCCACAGTCCCTTCTGGAGCTACAGAGAGCATGCAGAAGCTCTCAGTCATTTCCCCATGTTTGGTGAGATGCACTGAATAATTTGGTTGTGAGTCAAGGAAGTCTCAGTGCCACCATTCAGAAAGGAAATTCAGCATGGAAACAGCAGAAAGGAAGCCAAATAAAAGTCTCTTCATACTCATAAATGATGTTTTCTCACATTCCGTCCTTCTCCAGAGGTGAGGAATCGCCTTGTTTTGATTACTCTGGATGAAGTGGGTGAAGGGCACCCAGGGTGAGGTGCTAAGACCAGGGCAGTGCTAACACAGCTCTGGCACAGCCCCATCACCACCTGCAGCACTTGGCTGTTTGTGCTGACTCCCTGCGAGTACTTGGGGTAACCCCTGAGTTCCCAGCACACACATTCCAAATGAAATGATGCTCTGTTCCTGCCAGTGCCAGAATCCACCTCCCTTTCATGCCCCATTCCCTTCACAGGACTGCAGGAAGGGAGCTGGCCAGGGCCTGCTTAAATTGAATATTATGAAAAATTTCTTCAGAGGGTGATCAAGGCCTGGCACAGCTGCCCAGGGCAGTGGTGGAGTCACCATCCCTGGAAGTATCCAGAAAACAGGTGGATGTGGAGCTTAGGGATGTGGGTTAGTAGTGGCTTGTGCAGAGCTGGGTTAATGGTCGGACTGGATGATCTTGGAGGTCTTTTTGGCCTAAATGATTCTGTGATCCTGTGGCTTGTGGTCAGGGCTGCTGGGGGCACAGGACCTCCAGCCTGAGTACTGTTGGTCCTGAGAAGATGCCACTCCTGCTGCTGGCTTTTTGTTTGCACTGACATGGCCATACTGTTCTCTCCAGGTCTCCTATTTCCAATGGTGTAGGACAGTTAACTCCATGTTAAAGCTAAGGATTGACCCTGTAGAGGAAACCCTGGAGCTGGGAAGGTGTGATCTCATCCCAGTCTCCCAGAACAGGCCACTGAAGCAGGTCTCTGTTCCTTTGCCCTACAGTCTGAGTGAGGAGGGCCTCTTGAACCATCAATTACAGCACACAATTAGTTCCACTGAGCCAGTCTCCCAGCACAGTCCTGGCAAACTGCCCTTCCTCCTACTTCTCCCTCATTAGGCTGCTCCTCCCTTGCTTGGTCTTTAATTAGCTTGTCATCAGCAACTTGGCCTGGACTGAATACCCTGCATTGTCCCAAATGAAACTGTGTAAGACAGATGGGACACCAAAGCAGCAAGAGAGGAGAGCAAGATTTGCAAAGCCATCAATACGTGTCTGACTGCAGGGACAGGCTTGCTAGGGGCAGCAGTAAGATTTCATCTGGCTTGGGCAAACTGGGGGTGTTCAAACTGTAGATTGGCTGAGACCCAGCAACCTCATTTCAGCAAACCCAGCACAAGTCCAGCACAGGGAGAGATGAACCCCAGCAAAACCAGTGGCCTTAAGGACTGAAGCTGTTTATTGTGGCATTGAAGTTGTCAGGAAAATTAATCCACAAACACCAGAGGTTTATGTCCAAAAACGAGACAGAGGAGTCCGGTTATTTTATTTGAATAAAGAGAGAGGTCATGGGGCATTTCCCCTGGGGTCTCTCAAATTTTTAGAGGACACAGCCTCCTAATTTCCTGGCCACATTTCCCTCTCTCTTTCCCCACTGGCTGAGGTACTTGAGAGGTAGAGACTTTCCAAATCACCTCATACAGACACCCTCCTAAAGTATACACACACACACTCACACACACACACATTTTCTTTTCCTATGGGATTTATTGTTCCTCCTATTGCTTCTTTCATCTCTGAGTACCCAGCTTTACCCACAGTTTGTTTGTAAAGACAGATCCCTCTCATTCCTTTCAAAGTGAGGTGCTCAACCTACCCACTTGGCTTGGAGCAGCCTCACAAGGACGCGTCACACCCTTGACTCCCTTTTTTCCCTAGTTCAGAAGCCAACCGGTGGCCTAAGATACCCTTTTCCCTGTATTCTGCAGGAGGTTTATTCCCTGTGTGCCACCCACGGAGCTCACAGACACTCCCTGGCGCCTCTGTAGAGCCTGGAGCCAGCACACGGGAGGGGATGGGGCAGCAGCAGGGCTGGAGGGGAGGGCAGCCCAGCAAACTGGCACCTGTCGTCAGGCAGAAGCCAAGGCTTGTGTCAGCCTGCTGAAAATGTTTCCACTTCGACCTTGGCGACCTTTCCCATCACACTTTATGAGGCACACTGCTCCCATTAAGTGCTACTTGATCCTCTGCTAATGCAGCAGTTATGAAAGGCCCATAGCACTTGTCACTAGGATAAACACCTTCTGAGGGAGAAGCTGGGGGGCAGGGGCACACCCCCCTCCCCTCTGCTCCCTCACGTCCCTTCCCTGTCTGTCCATCATCACTGTCACAGCCTCAGTTGAGCCTGGCTGCAGCACTGCCCTGCCTCTGCTGCCATGGCCTGAACGATTAGACAGAGAGGGGCTGCTTGGGTTAGTCAAACATTGCCCTGCAAGAGAGGGATTCAGGACACAACACTGGGTGTGTAGTGTCCCTTCAATCCTGCAGATCACACAAGCTCAACCAGCTGTGATGGGGACAGGTCCTGCTGCAACCACCCCTGTCCAGTCAGGGCTCACAGCCCTCTGTAGCTTTAGCATGCCTAGGGAAAAAGGCTCAAGGTGTGCCAGAGAAGGTTGGACATTAGGAGGAATTTCTTCACAGAAAGGGTTATTAAACATTGCAAGGGGCTGCAGAGGGAGCTTTGGAGTCCCCAGCCCTAGAGGTACCCAAGGAACAACTGGATGTGGCACTCAGTGCTCTGGGCTGGGTGACAAGGTTGGGGTTGGGCATAGCTTGGACTCGATCTCAAAAGTCTTTTTCAACTTAAATGACTCTGTCTCAGGGGAAGCATAAACCCACCTTCCTTGCTGGAATGCTCTTTGGCACTGCCTTCAGCCTTCACAGATGTGGCTTGGCTGTTTGGGTGACCTGAGCAGGATCTCCAAGGGGCTGGCACTAATGGGGGGTAGGTGCCCTGCAGGATTTGCCCAAAGGAAAGAAGATCTTGAGGGCCAGGGCAGCCTGCTCAGAGTACAAACAAGCTGCCATTAATGTCCTGCCAGCTGGCCCCTTCCAGCTCCTCATCGTGCTCAAAGGGGTGACCAGCACCAAGGGATTTTGTCAGCCCTTGAAGGGTGACTAAATTGATTTTTCTACCCCAGAACAGGACTGAACACACACAGAATGTGACTCATCAGCCCTGTGGAGAGACCTCCAGAAAAAGGACTGCCTTTGGAAGAAATAGCACACATGGGCAGATTTTAGTGAATTGAAAGGTTTAGTGAATTGAAAGCATCTGCACTGAAATATTTGTCAAAGGAGAAGAAAAAACAAATCAAGTCCCTTTTCCAGAAGCTCTGGTGCTCCAGCCCTGGCTCTCTGAACAGTGTCAGAGGCTGCCTTGGTCTCAGGGAGCAAGAGAACCATCAGCAGAAGTATCTGAGGTGTTTTCAGCAGCTGTGATGGGTGGTGATGGTGGCAGCACTGTTTGGGCTGTGGGTTACCTGGGTGGGGAGTGCTCAAGGTGTGCACATTTGCCTTGTCCCTGTCTGACAAGGGCTGCATGGGCTAAGATTGCCTTGGGGCAAATAGGAGATGAGTTGGTAGAGACGATTTAGTATTATCTGTCCTGGGTTTGAAATAAATCCCTTCTGGACCAGACATCTACAGAGGGGGGTTCTGCTGGTCACTAATCCCTGTGCAATGCCTTGAATCATGATTGTGTCACAGAAACACAGAAGGGAAGGAACCTTTGAAGTCTCTAATCCAAGTCCAAACTCTTCAAGAGCTCTACCTGCTCAGGCATTTTTAGCCCTTATGGGAGCAAACATTAAAAACAGCAGTGGTTTGTAGGATCACAGCTCTCTGCACCAGCAAGAACTGGATATTGTGAATACAATGGTGATCCTTGCTCCTGGGACACCCTGCAGAGCTGGGACCACTCCTAGGAACTATCTGGTCATTCCTGTATTAGCCATCATGAGCATTCCCCAACAAGGAAAGCCTGGGAAGGGGCTGCCTATTGCAGCAAGATCAATTTTCAGGAGAATTTCCCCTATTATCTAGCAGGAATGGGGGCAGTAAAAGAGACTCTCCACTGTCTTTAAATCTTTCCACAGGAGACATTTCTGCCCATCTGACCTGTGGCTGAGTGGCTTCCCCCCAAGGTTCCTCTTGCACAGAAAAGACAAATTACACACCTCTGGGAGATCAGACTGCTGAAGTAAAAAGGGAGTGAAGTAATCTTAGCCCTCTGGAGAAATGTTCTGACGTGTGACTTCCCTCCATATGGTGATAACGGGGTATAATTTATATGGGTAGAAATCCCTCTTCCCACTCTAACAACATTTTGTTTGCTTTGTCCTGAATAATGAGCCCACTTGTGCCCTGGAAATGATGGATCAGAACACATGTGCAGAGTTCCTAACCCTGGGCAACGACAAGAAGTTTCATCAGCTCAAATAAATTTCCCTGCCTCACCAGGACAGCCCTCATGCTTCAAATGTCTCACTTCCCTACCTGCCAACGTTGGAACTCCACAAATAGGGCCAGCTGGGAGGGGAGCTGGGATGTGCACTGCCACCCACGAGATACCTGTGAGGCCAGGACAGATGCCTGGAGGGAGCTCAGGGTAAGTAAAGAGCACAGCAGCAGGCAAGAGAGGCCTGGCCCCAGGGCTGGGGCAGCCTGGTGGATCACTGAGCAATCCAGAGCTCCCTCTGGAACAGGTTGGCTCTGGGCATTTCTCTGCTCTCACAGCACGTCTGCACTGCTCCAACACCTGCAGCAAGACTCCAGTGGAGACTCCACATCTCTGCAGCAGACTGTATTTCAGGACATGCTCAGAACATCCAGTGCAGTGCTGATGTTGCTGTCAGTCTTTCCATCCCTGCCAGTGCATTCCAAAGCAGGATACAACCACTTACTGCCAGCACCTTCCCATAACCTACCAGTATCTTCCAGTGCTGCACCAGATGCCTGCTGGCATAGCAGCTCCCCCCCCCTTTCCCAGCACAAAGGCTGCTCTCAGAGGTTTGTGATTCCCAGCACTGTAGGTCCCCTGTGTTTCCACAGAAAGAGCAAGCACAGCCCTCCACAGATGTTCTTCACTCCTACAGCCATGGGCTGAATCTTGCTCTGAATTCCACAACCCTCCCAGCCCTCTGTCACTGAGCCCAGAACAGCAGTGGAAGGAAATGGGACTTTTGGCTCACTCCCACTGCTCCTGAGCCCATCTGTTCCCCAGGGCCAGTAAGTCCAGAACCATCCAGCACAGCGTCGGTGATGTGGAAGCACTCACTGGTGATGTGTCCCATCCATACAGGTCATTCCTGACAAAAAAACGCCACTTGGAACCAATTCTTGAAATAATCCTGCCCAAAGACAAAGCCAGCACAGCAAAAATGTAGAGCAGGTTCTGTGTCCAGGCCCTCTTTTGTCTTCCCTTCCAAGGAGAAGGCTCTTTGACAAGTAGAGAATAACCTCTATCCAATCAGGGCCTGCATGCTGGAGAAGCTGTTAATTGCCTCTTGAAGTCTTCTGTCAGCAACATTATCCCATCCTGCTCTGCCCAGACTGGCCAGGGATTGTCCTGGTCAGTGGCTGCAGTGGGACATGGAGAAGGAGAAGGTGAAATATGATATGAGAAATAAAACCCATGGCAGCAAGCAATGCTAATCAAAAAATCGTGAGGGAAGCAGCATTCCAAGGAGGGGGGAATGCTGGGGGAGGAAAAGCATGGGCCTCTCTTGACAAAGGTCCAAGCCATTTTAAAAGGACCCGAGGAATTATATTTTAATGTCTATTTTTAATACAACCTACATGTGTGCTGAGAGCACTGCCTACCATGCCGCTATCTTGTTACTTCCCAAATCATCAGCAAAAAGATTAATTTAGACAGGAGGGAATGATTTTTAGCAAAAGTATCACTGCCTTCTGGAGAAGATGTCTGACCTGAAAAGATCATGTCCAGGGAAACCCCACACCACAGATAATCCCTCAGGGCTAGGAGTCCCACAGCTGGAAACACAACAGTTTGGGGTAGTTCAGCACAGCTGGGTGACTGATGATGGTGTCAGATGTGTGTAACATATCACTTTAATTGAACATAAATATATGTTTGTTACTACAGCTGACAACAAAAGGCGTGGAGATAAAAATGACCAGTGTATCACTGGGAGCCTTCGGCACCTTCCCACCTGCATGTCTGTGTTTGCTTTTCTGGTTTACATTTTATTTCATCCAAGCAATACAGAAATTAAAGGCCTGTGCCCTTTTCCAAGGGCTGCAAAGCCTCTGATGAATGCCCAGATCTCTCTGGGCTGAGCCTTACAGGAGACAACCAGCTTCCCTGGCTCTCCTCCTCCCTGAGGTCAACCCTGCAGGGAGAGGCAAAACCCCCACCCACACTGCTGGATCCACAGGGATGACCCATCTAGCCCCCCCAAATTAAAGGCTGATGGCAGAGCTGAGAAAGCACAACATTTAGTTCTGCTGAGGGAACCTGCCCACCTCTTAACATTTTGTGTTCCCTTCTGTGCCAGAGGAAATGAGCACATTCTTTACTTGCACTGAAATCACTTCCTCCAAACACAACTGAGTCACTTCTCCAAGTCTCTATGAAGGTTTCTGGAGAGCATCCTGCTCCAAGGGGGGCAAATACAGGTGGGATCTTATGACCACAGTGTCCTCCCAGTTCCACCAACCAGAGAAATTCATCCTGCCCAGGGGTCTCCCCAGGAATTCTTTTATCCTTTCCAAAACAGAAGCTGTTGAACAGCAACTCAGCATGGCAGGTCAGAAGATGATGAATTCTGTATTCACTTGGGAATTTTTAGGGAAACAAAAACCCAACTGTGCAAATTGGAAGAAAGTTGAGACGTGTGGTCCATAACTGCACTGAGCAACCCTTACAAACCATAGGTCTTGGCTATAAAGTGCCTGGAAGGCAGTGACCTCTACTAGCAAAGACTTCCTTGGTCTCATGTGTAGAATTTCCCCCCATTATTCCTGCTGTTAGGACAAGTGAATGAATCTCTTGTTTTATTTTGTTTGTGTGCATAGCTTTTGCTTTACTTAATAACTTATTTATCTCACCCACAAGATGTCTCACTTTCACTCCTCTGACTCTCTGCCTCTTACTCTTCTTCTCACTTCCCTGCTTCTCACACTGTGGAGAAGTGAGCAAGTGCGGGGCTGACTTGGCAGCTGGGTTAAACCAGGACACCCATTGGGAGGCAGGAGGGGTTCCTGACCATCAGCCCAGCCCAGCAGCTCCAAGCTGGGCAGGTTTAAGGAGCAGTCACAGCATGAGGTGTACTGGGGTGACTGCAGCCCTCCTGCACAACCTCAGAAGGCAAAACCAAGCCCCAGAAGGCCTGATGCCAAAAATACACTTAGGCATAATTGTTCATGCAATTCCATCAAAAAGTCTTGGAGAAACTTATTTTTGGCTGAATCAGGTGTTACAGAAAAGGTGCCAATGGCAATGATTCTCTGCCAAGTAAGGAGAAGCCAGACTCCCCAGGACACCCACTTGGAACAGGAATGGGTGCAGAGCAGAGCAGTCCCCAGAGGCTGCAACCACTCAGCCTCAAACAGGATCCATTACACCTGTCCTGATTCTATTCCTTCCCCTCTTCCCTCACATCACACACATGACAGGGGGAGGACAGCAGGGAGGATGTAGACATCTCTACATCCAGGGAGCAGGAAGCTGCCCCCACTGTGGGCAGTGCTCTAGACCCCTGGCTTGGAAGAGGAAAGTATTTCGGGTCTGGCTTTGCCAAGTCTCCACCTGCCTCAGTTCCATCAGAACACAATTCCCTACTCCTTCCCATGGCAGCTCCCTCCCAGGAGGCTCAAGCTCTTGTTTGGTTTGCAGTAGGGCTGCACCACCACACAGGATCCCAGGCTCCAGGACAGAGCATCTGCTGTTGAAAAATACTCAGGCCACAGAGAATTCCCTTTTCCCTCTGTTACCGTGGGAAAGCACAGTGAAATCAGGCAGAGGGAAGCAGTGTGGGCCGGAGCACTGCTCTGGGGTGCAGCCACTCTCTCCTTTAGTCTCAGCACTGCAGAATGCTTGGCTAAACCCAGAGGAAGCCCTGCTCCTTAGACATCCTGTTTCACAGAATCATGGAATCACTGAGACTGGAAAAAACCCTGAGATCATTGAGTCTAACCTGTGACCAATGCCCACCTTATCAACCAGACCATGGCACTGAGGGTCACTCCAGGCTTTCCTGAAACACCTCCAGGCATGGTGATTCCACCACCTCCCAGGGCACCCCCATCCAATATCTAATCACCCCTTCTGTGAAGAAATTCTTCCTAATGTCCAATCTGAGCCTTCCCTGGCACACGGTTTGTGACTGGCAGTGGTCTCCTGTTTAGGGCAGAAATGATTAAACAGCACAGGTGGAGAAGCAGGGGTCCTCTCTTTGGGGATCAGCTATGTGAGGGTTGGCTCCCCCTCACCACCCCAGAGCCATCCCTTTACCAACACTGTGAGTGTCCTCCCCATCACACCTGCATGGCTGCACAGCTGTGACCCACGAAAACCAGCTCCAAATTCCATTGTCCACAATTATCCTTCATGGCTGAACATCAATGGCTCTTCTCTGCCTTCCATGGCTGTCCATGCCATGGGAGGTCATGCTGGACAGAGGGGCCTGCACATAACCCCAACCTGCATGTGCATGGCCCAAGGGCACACACTGATCTCCCGGGTTATCAGAGCCCAGCCTGCTGGGCAACCACATCTTCTGTCAGCTCCCACGCACACAGCAGCTGCTCCTGCCTGGGACTGACACCATTTGTTCATTAATGTGTGCTCACAAATCTCCAAGAGGCTTTTTAAGACCATCAGGTCTTTCAGGGTGAGAAGCCCTCAAGAACTGGCTGTCACAAGCAGCTCTTGTGACCCTCATGAGCGCTTCAGCCACCCTCACAGAACCGCTCCCAGTGCCGTGGTACCATTTGACTGAGGAAACTGAGGCATGGCACCACAAACCACTTCCTTGGAGCTGGAAGGCAGCTGACAGCATAAAGAGAAGGAGAATTGCCATTATTTGGTCTAACCACTCATCCTGTACCCTCCTGAGGGGGTGAGAATTGCATGATCAAGAGAGCCCCGGAGGCTGGCCCAGTGCCCAGGCACCCTGGAGTCTTCTCTTGTCAGCTTACAGTTCCCAAAGCATTTCATTTCATAGGCAATAGAAAGACCAAATCTGCAAAGATTGTTGTTGCAGATGAAGAATGAAATTTCCTCCCTCTGACTTATAGGATGCTTTTTATAATGGCAGGATGTATTTCTAGAATATTTCCAAGTCAATGTGTCTGTTCACAATTTAAAATAAACTGCCCTTTAAGTATGTGCCAGCTGCTGTGACCCCGGCGCTGGGCCGGAAGGAGGTCTGCAGTGCTGTCACAAACACCCGTGTCCAGAGAGAACAAGGACAAGCTGTCCCTGTGTGTCCTCAGCCACTACTCTTGTTAACAAAAATGCCACCTGTCCTTCAGATTGACACCACAAGTGCCAGCAAGGCCTAATCACGTGGGTAAGGGGACAGGAACAGGGCAGGGTATTAACACCTGATGCATTTCCCCTCTTTTACACATTTGTGTTTCTTTGTTACATCTCCCATTCCCTCTCCCTCCATACCATGTGAATTGTGTTTGGCCTCTATTCCCAGGGCACTGCCCATGGAAGGCTCTTCTGAGGCACCTCTCACCTTTGTGCTGCCAGCAAAGTGAGAGGCAGAAATCATGAATGAACAGCCCCATGGTGTCACTGATAGTCCCAAGGTGTCCAAAGCCTCTTCTCAGACCCTGTGCAAGTCACAGATCCCTACAGGGTGGTGTCAGTGGCTAAAATCAACACCAATTACTGGGAATTCAGGGCAAGATTCTATAGGGTTCAGAACCCATTGCTGGAGAGATTTTTGAAGGGATCTGATTCAGCACACACAGAAATTCAGGAAATGACCACATCTGTTGGGTGTGTGCAGTGGTGCACTCAGGAATGAGGACAAGGCTGAGCAACAGGTAGGAAGAAATAAAGCAGCAAATCCTGCTCCCTCCAGGCAAACTTTCACTTTTCCCACTGCTGTTGGGCTTTAAAAACAGCAACAGGGATGATATCCAGGAGATAACTGAGCCTGCTGCATCCCAGTTATCTGGGACAGACAAAAAGGCAGCTTTGCCAGGGGAAAGTCAGCAAGGAAGGGAACAGGAAGCAGTCTCCTGGAAGTGTGTGTGAGATCTCCCACTCATCACTGCAGGAACTGTACACACAACTCACTCTCCCATCCAAGAATTCTGAAACCAGCCTCTTGGAAAAGGCACTTGAACTGAAATGCAACTTTCAAACTCATCCTGTATTGGGTCAGTCTGTTTATGAGACACTCACCCAAAAAAACTGATCCCTGGATGTGGTCTCTCAGCTGCCTGGGCCATTCCTTTACTTCCTCCAAGGGCACTTCCAGTGTCTTGTCACCAGTCCAGGCTGCTTCCTCCAAGTGTCAATGAAGCCTTCTGTAGCCCCACAAGAAGCAGTGGTATGGACCTTTGGGCTGCAAAAGACACAGAAGAATAGATTGCTGTGACAACAGGTGTGTCAGAGATAAAAACACCTCCTCACCAGCCTGAGGAAAGTCAGCCACAGAAAACACCTGTGGCCATGGGCTTTTAAACCCGAACAAACTCAGCTGTGTCACAGCACTGAGCGTCCCATGGGCAGGCCCAGGGTTCTGCTCTGAAGGGAGAGCTCTGATTTAGCACCCAAGAGCTTCTTCCGCTCAGTAACGCTGGAGTAGGAGGAAGGAATTAGAAGTCCTTTGTGCATCTAATACCCAGGATTATTCTCATGGAATATTTCCTTGGATCAGTCCAGCTGACTTCAACCTCTATCCTATACAGACTCCAGTGAGTGAGCTCCATGATGCAGACATGGCAGGGCCAGGATTTTAAACATTTAGAGCAATGGGGTGATAAACTCCTCAGAATATTATTTATGAGACTATTTACAAGAACACGCAATGACAGGACAAGGGGGAATGGCTTCAAACTGAAAAAGAGTAGGTTTAGATGAAGTATTAGAAAAAAATTCTTCCGTATGAGGGTGGTGAGGCCCTAACACAGGCTGCCCAGAGAAACTTTGTCTGCCCCATCCTTGGAGGTGTCCATGGCCAGGCTAGATGGGGCTTGGAGCAACCTGGGATAGTGGAAGGTGTCTCTGCCCATGGCAAGGGGTGGAATGGGATTAGCTTTGAGGTCCCTCCCAGCCAAAACCACTCCATGACTTTGTGACTCTAAGAATGCCCTTTTACATCAGTAATTCCTATGTCAGGGGCATGGAGCAGTGTGGGACACTTTAAAACATGGCAGTCTCCACAACCTATATGTTCTACAAGCCCTAAAGCAAGCAGTCTCTATTATTTACTCATTTCTAGAAAGTTAAAACTATCAGAGAGATAGAACTATCTGCCAAACAGACATTTCCCCTCTACACCTAATTCTGGCTGAATGTATCTCATCTTATTCTTTTCATTTTTATTTTCATCACAGGAGCAAACTCTGTCAGGACTGGAAACACCCTCCCACAAGAGGTCCATGGCAGGTCAGTTCAGGAAGGACATCGAGGGGCTGGAGAGAGTCCAGAGCTGGGAACAGAACTGGGAATGGAGCTGTGGAAGGGTCTGGAGCACCAGGAACAGCTGAGGGAACTGGGAAGGCTCAGCCTGGAGAAGAGGAGGCTCAGGGGGGACCTTCTGGCTCTGCACAACTCCTGACAGGAGGGGACAGCTGGGGAGGGGGTTGGGCTCTGTTCCCAGGGAACAGGGACAGGTGTTAGGATGGATGAAAGTTTGACAAGAAAGTCTCATAGATATGTATGTTTGGCAGAAAGATTTATGGATGTAGAATCTGGGATAGATAGAGATGGAGGCAAGTTTTGACGTAGAAGAATAAGGAATGCCTAAATATAAGTGAGGACTGCTGAGCCAGTCTTACTGGATAACTAAGAAGGCATAGGGCATGTTAGTTAGAGGGGTTTTTTATGACTTAGAGCAAAGGATAAGCCCACCTCAAACAAGAGGTGTTTTTACCAAGCAGAAAGATACCTAGGCAAGACAGACATGCTGATGTTGCAAGTAGAATAAAGGTCTCCGAATTTTCCACTGCAAGAAAACTGAAAAACAACTTCTAGCTTAAACTGTAACATACGAACCTTTTGTGACTGGAGAATAGTAACATGAATATTGTAATGTTAGTAGTTATGATAGGCTATAGGTAATAGTAAAGGTATTGATTGGTTGTTATGTATTAAGATGCTCAGCAAAGAAAAGTATATAATGCATTATAACCAGAACTAAAGTGGCTTCAGGCATGCCTTTAGGTTGCAGCTGGCAGCTTACAGGCATGGCTCTGCACCCACGACCCAAGATTGCTGTAATTTCTTCTACCAATAAACAGCATTTTTGAAGAGCTGCCTGGAGTCCTGCATCTCTCATTTAGGCTCTTACAGACACAACAAGAGGAAACAGCATCAAGTTCTACCAGGAAAGGTTCAGGTTGGACATCCAGAGGAATTTCTCCACAGAAATGGTGGTCAGGCATTGGAAGGGGCTGCCCGGGGACTCCAGATGGTGGAGTCCCCATATCCTGGAGGTGTCCAAGGAATGCCTGGACATAGCACTGAGTGCTCTGGACTGGATGACAAGGTGGTGGTCAGGCACAGGTTGGACTCAGTGATCTCAGAGGTCTTTTCCAACCTATCTGATTTTGTGATTCTATTTCTAGAAGTTAAACCAGGGGGTTGGGTCTCTTTTTTTTTCCATCAAGGGATTTTTTTTTACCTAAAAAAAATTAGGTCCTGACTTTATCCAGCAGCATAGACCAGGTAAATCTGCACCAGGTAAAGCAGCAAAGTGCCAGAGAAGCAGGTAAGCTCCTTGAGAGGAAAGCTAATATCTTTACAAACAATTTCATGGGTGAAGGTGTGGGTGTTATCGTCTTTGAAATGGGTCTTAATGTCTCTGCTAACTGGTTTGTTGCAGAGCCCAGGCAGCTTGGTTCCTGAAACAGACAAGTGTCTGCACAAGCCGGAACTTTGGGGTAAAATAACGGGTTCAAGGGGGCACATGTGGTAGGCGGCACGGGAAGGCTGTGCCTTCCTAGTACCTCGGCCAGTGGGGAGAGGAAGAAGGCAACGAGTCCTGGGAGTTCAGGATAAAAGGAGACTGCGCCCTTCGAAACCCCAAGAGATAAAACCCCGCGGGTGTGTGCCGCGGTAGGCTTTCTCCCTTTATTCGAATAAAGTTGCAGGACTCCTCTGTCTCCTTTTTGGACGTAAACCTCTGGCATTTGTGGAATTTTCCTGACACCTTCAATCCCTTCAGCTGTGAGTGAATGGAACCTCCTGGGAGCTGCCACTGGACCAAAGCTGAGGCTTGGGGATATTTGCACACCTGAAGGGTGTGAGACACAGAAAGCGGGGCAAACCCGAGGTACTACAAAAACCACATCTCAGGAATGTTCTCTGGGCAAACACCAGACTCTGTGGCCTTGGAAAGGCACAATGTTCCTCTTGGCACAAGGACGAGGCTTTTAAAATGAGTCACAAGTCTCAAATACAAGAGGCTCATGGCAAGACCGAAGCTTTTGAACCTGAATGATCACTGATATAATCTATAACCATAAATCAGCCAAAACCAGAAGCAAGGACACCACTGCGGCCCAGGCTTTTCCCTCTGATAGACACAGGACCACCTCGGTGTGAGGGAAGAGCAGGGCCAGGGGAACAGGGATGACAGGAGAGCGGGGTGTGAGGGGCGAACGGGCTCCGTGAGGGAAGAGAGGGACCATTAGGGCGGAGTGGGACCATGAGGGGAGAAGGGGTTTAAGGGGAGAACGGGGATGTGAAGTGAGAAGGGGCTGAGAAGGAGCGGGGCTATCCCGCGGCTCAGCCTCAGGACAGGGCGGCGCTGCCCGCGCGGAAAGCCAGGCGACAGCTGTCCCGGCCATGTCCGCCGAAGGCCCCTCCGGCAACGGCAACCCCCGACCCGGCGGACCCGGCCACCCCCGTTGCCGCCGCAGCATCGCCTCAGCTCTGCGGGACGCGGGCCCGCCCTCAGCCCCGCCTGGGCTGCCTGCCCTCCGATTGGCCAGCGCTGCTGTCTGTCACCGGGCGTTACGCTCCATGGCCAATGGGCGCGCGGGGACCCCCTGGGCGGGGCCTGCAGGGCGGGGCCGCGCTCGGGCTGGAGCCGGGGGCAGGTAAGGGCGGATATGGAGTAGGTACGGCCGGGGGCCCGGGGCCTGGGGCCCTGGCCCTGGCACCCGGGGCGGGACTGTGCGGGACCCGGGGCTTGGGGGTGGCGGCAGCGGTGGCGGCCTGACTGCCGGAGGCATCCCGGGAGGCCGGGTGGGACCGGACGGTGGAAGCCCCTGGAGGGCCAATGCAGCATCCGGGCCTTCGTCGGGAATTGAGGGTACGGCCCTGCCCTGGGTCCGAATCGGTGTGGAGGGTGGTTCGAGCACAGATCCGGGAAGGGAAATGGGCCGGAGTCTTAGAAGGGCTCCAGGTGATGTTCCCAGGATCAATCCCAGAATGGTTTGGGTGGGAAGGGACCATACAGCTCATCCAGTCCCAACCCCTGCCATGGGCAAGGACTCCTTCCACGAGACCAGGCTGCTTCAGGCCCCGTGCAGCCTGGCCTTGGACACTTCCAGGGATGGAGAGGTTAAAGATAGGTGATTATTGGGCACTCCCAGGGAAGAGCACGGGGTGGTTGTGTGCAGCGGTGCTCTGGACGGCCCTTTGTGGGGGCTCATCCTGGGAGCTGCCACACTCACTCACAGCCCCCGAGAACATCACCTCAACCATGTACCCTCTGCTGTGCTTACTGTGCTGGTGGGTTTTGGTCCAGAGGCAGGTGCTTTTGTCCACATGGCTCCTGAAGGCTCAGCTGATGGTCTGGAGAAAATAGCTCCAAGGCATGTGTGAGCTTGTCCCTTTGCTGTCAAACTTGGAGATAAATACGCCTTAATTATCCTTTGTGTGGCTGAGCGTGTTCTGCAGTTCATTGTGCGTGAACTCTGCCAAAGTTCTAAGTTTTTGTTTACAGTGTAACAGATCACTTGTTTTCCCCTATTATTTAAAGTGACATTTATGACTTGTTCAGATATTCTGAACTCGGCTGAGAGGCTAAAACTGAATTCCAGGTGCATGCCCCATTGTTGTTAAAAATTCAGACAAAAGTCCAGGCCCACTTAAAATGAGGAACGTGCACTGGGCAGCTCAGATCAGTCCTGTTCCCCAGATCTGTGATGACAGTCTGAACCCCTGATGTACCAGGGAGTCTCCCTGGAAAGGACTATTGTTTGAAGATATTTTTGAAACTGTGGTGCAAAACCTTAATAAATCACGGGATGAGGTGATAGGACTGGGATGTGTTTTGGAAATCTGGCAGCTTGTTAGAAGTTGCTGGTGCTTTGTTTAAAGATGAAAGGAACTTGGTGTTTGTAATCCATTATGTGAATTTAAGGTGTTGACATAAGATAAAGCAAAGGGTGGCAGAATATTGCAGTCATTTAAATATCAATGGAATCAGGTCAGGTGACGGGAGTACAAGTACCTGGAGTAAACTGTGGGATTACCTGGGAGCTGATTAATAAAGGTGTAAATTCCTTTCCCCTTCCTCTGCTGAAACAGCTCTTCCATGCTGTCCCTCGGTCCCCAACACCTGCTCCACCTTTTCTCTCTGAGGGTGAACACCAGCCTAGCCAAGGACAACTTGCCTTTTGTGGCACAGGGAATAAATTCATATTCTTATGGATTTGTGGAAGCACACGTCTCTGGAACAACTTTATCCACACACACTGGGGTTGGAAGGAGATGATCTTTAGGGTCCCTTCCAGCCCAAACCATTCTGTGGTATGTAGCAAAAGGTGTTAACGAGTTCACCAAGCTACCAGCTTGAAGTAATTTTAAAATCAGGATTTACTGAACAGGTATCTTGAGATAAAGGAGGTTTAGGAATTGGTTTGGAATACTTAGGAATATTCCATCCCTCTCCTGTAGCTCATGACAGGAGAATACATCATTCCTTTCAGCAGCAAGACTTTGAGCATCAGATGAATTATTCACTATTCATGACAGTGCAGCAGGGAGGCCCCAGTGTACTGCTTTAGGTCACTCTTGCTCCATGGTTTTCCTAGTTCTGTGTCTTTTACTGAGCAAAACCATCAGCACCAAAGTATCTGTAGCTGGGCTTCACGGTAGTGAAAGAGGAGCAGGAAGTTTTGTGCAAGTCCAATTTTAAGGAAATCAGTATTTTTGCAGGGCTGGGGTAGTGTGGACGTGTGGTTGCACAGGGTAGAAGCTCTTCTGACAGGAGTGTTCTTGGGACCTGTGTTGTTTCCAAGAGTTTCTGGCTGGCATCAGCTGTGATTCAGGAACAAACTTCTTCCTGGGCAAAACAGAGGCAAGTGGGCCAAAAAAAATCTCTGACTACCTTGCTGTGGCTGCTTTCAGCTGAGATGCTCTATCCTGGATGTGAGTTTTGTTCCCTCAGGCTCCCAGGATGTTCGCCCAGAGCTCCTGCAACTCTGTGAGCCCCATGCTGCTGCTGGTGCTGCTGGGCTGTGTCCTGTGTCCCCCAGCACAGGCTAGCAAGGTGGGTGACACTGAGCCACGTGTGGGGCACAGCAGAGGTGGGGTGTGAGGGGACAGAGCTGTATCCTCTCCTTCACGTGGCTCCTGTGCCCTGCAGAGCTCTGAGGATATTCGCTGCAAGTGCATCTGTCCCCCGTACCGCAACATCAGCGGGCACATCTACAACAAGAATGTGTCCCAGAAGGACTGGTGAGTGAGTGGGAGCAGCCTCAGGGGTCAGTTCATGACAGCCAAGCTCTGGAGTTCCCAGCTGGTGCTGAGGAAGGGATTCCCTGCCTGTTTGTTTGCAGAGGGAAGTGCTTTGGTGGGTGATGTTCAACCCAGGTCAGGCGCATTTTTTAAACAGAAATTGAGGAATCTGGGATATGTTAACCCACTGGTTTTGGCAGACGTAGGGTGTGCCCTCCAATCCCTTCCACCTGGATTGGATCCCTGCAAAAGGCGCTGGGACAGTTTATCCCAGGGACTTTGGGCTATGAGGGGAGCTCTTAACACCAGATCAGTGTTATCAGCGTGACAGGAAAGCTGGGACACAAAAGTCACCCCAGTGTCCTTGCACAGAGTGCTGGTTCACCTTGTGCTGCTGCTGATTGTGGTTGGTTTGTGCTGCAGCAACTGTCTGCACGTGGTGGAGCCCATGCCAGTGCCCGGGAATGACGTGGAGGCCTACTGCCTGCTCTGTGAGTGCAAGTACGAGGAGCGCAGCACCACCACCATCAAGGTACCTGAGCTCAGTCCCTTGCCTGTGCCCTGTCCCCTGCAGTGCCACACCAGCCCAGGCACTGCCACACTGGTAGGTTCTTGGAGAAGAGCCTAAAAAAAGAAAACTGTCACAGCAAGTACATGGTGGCAGGGCCAGGGGCTCACTCTCTACAACTCTCTGAAAGGAGGCTGTAGCCAGGTGGTGGTTGGCCTCTTTTTCCAGGCAGCCAGTGACAGGACAAGATGACATGGTCTTAAACTGCACCAGGGGAGGTTTAGGTTGGACATTAGGAAGAATTTGTTCACAAGAAGGGTGTTGGATACTAGAAGGGGCTGCCCTGGGAGGTGGTGGAGTCACCATCCCTGGAGGTGTTCAAGGAACAGCTGGATGTGGCACTGAGTGCTCTGGGCAGGGTGACAAGGTGGGGATTGGTCACAGGTTAGACTCCATGATCTCAGACATCTTGTCCAACCTTAGTGATTCAGGGATTCTGTGACTTCTGTGATTCTGTCCGAGCCAGGAGGATTCCTGGTAGTGAGGAGCTGTGTGTGAGCCCAGTCTTCTTGCTGGGGATGCATGATACTGCCAAGCATCTCTGACCAGGGCCCCATCTCGTTGTCCCTTTTGGGCAGAATGTGCCCTCAGCTGGCACAGTAAGAGCATCAGCAGTGTTTGTGCAGTGACGGGACAACCTCGGCCTCCTGGCAAGAGCAAGAGACTCTTCTGAGCAAAATGACAACATGAGATCACACATCAGAGCTAGCTGCAAGGTACCTTCCTGATCTCTGTGCTGCTTCTTACCTACACTGATTATCCTTTCCCCTGTGCTGTCCTCAACTGCAGGTGATCATCATCATCTACCTGTCGGTGGTGGGGGCCCTGCTGCTCTACATGGCGTTCCTGGTGCTCGTGGATCCCCTGATCCGCAAGCCAGACCCCTACACCCAGCCCCTGCACAACGAGGAGGACAGCGAGGTGAGGGGGCAGGGGGTGCAGATGGGGTACAGGAGAATGGGGGACAGGGAAACAGTGACCTCCTGCTTGTCTCCTCTGATCCAGTGAGGGACCAGTACTGCTGCTTTGAGGGCACTTACACAAGTGAGTATTTAGACTCAGATCTCTGCAGGTCATGCAGAAACACAAGGAATATTCAAAGCTCTGTGTAACGAGCCCAAGGCAAGCCCTGCCCTCAGAGGCACAGGGGGCTTTGTAGCAAACTGGCCTGAGTTTGGTTTGTCCATCTGGGTGGAACAAAAAACCAAACAGATCCTGTTTGTGCAGTGTCCCAGGTGTTTTGTGGTGATGAGCTTCCAGGGATGGATGAGCTTAAATGTTGCCTGAAACATCTTCTAGACACTTAAAACACCAGCCTATGAGGTGCTTTTTGATCCTGGTCTGGGGCTGGGCCCTGGGTTGTATCCAGGCTGTTGTTCCTTGTGCTTTTCCCCAGAGCACAATTTCATTCAAACCCTACATTTTTGTGGGATGCTGGTGTACAAACCACGGGCAAAATGATTAGGACCCAGTAGCAAAGAAAGAGCCACTCTCTCCCTCTTTCTCCCTTTGTCACACACCAGGGGAGGACAAATTTCTTGCTGCATAAAATTCATGCATTTGCAGCACTGGGTTAGACTGTCCTATTTGTACTTTGTTGTGAGTATAAACTATTTGGCCCAATTCCTTCATACTCTGATGTTAGTAGGCGGATGTAAGTAAGTAGTGAGGAGCAGCTGCTCCAGTGTTCACAGTGCATCCATTGCCTCCCTCTGCTGAAAAAGGAGGTCCTGCAGGAGGAGATTGTATCCCAAAGTCATGAGTTTGTACCCTGCTCCGCAGCAGTAATTCAGATCTAGATCCAGGTGCACGTGGTAAGTGCCTGGTGTTAGGTGAGGTTTATTTCACTCCAGCATGCTGGACTGAGTCCTCTGGGATAAGCCTTGTTCCTGTGCCATGATGGATATCCATCCATCATCAGCCTGATTTTAGTGGAGGGATGTGGTTCACTTCAGCACTGTGGCTCCTTGCAGACTCCAAGAGTGGATTTCCTGCAGAGCTCTACGCTTTCTGCAGTTCCTCTGCTGGGGACTTCTATCTGGAGTTAAGGGTGATCCCCAAGAGCAAGGATTTGGGGGCTGGTCCAGGAGCTCTGAAAGGAGATTTTCATCAGAACAACTTAAACCTTGAACTGCTCTTTCAGGTGCAGATTCTCCCCAAGTCAGCTGCCTCCCTCTGTGCTTGGGCTGGGCATTGCCTGGTCTCCAGCCCCATTCCTTTCCTTGCAGGACACTCGCTCCCTGGCCGCAGTGCCCACCCTGGCTGGTGCCAGGGCCAACACGGTGCTGGAGCGGGTGGAGGGGGCGCAGCAGCGCTGGAAGCGGCAGGTGCAGGAGCAGAGGAAGACGGTGTTTGACCGGCACAAGATGCTGAGCTAGGCCCTGCTGGGCTCTGCCGCACCAGAACACCCCAGCGTTGGAATGGAACCTCCAACCCTCCCTGATTCACCATCTCCAGAGGGCACAGCAGCCCCAAAGGCTTCTCTGGTCGTGTCCCCTGCCCTTCCCCTGCCCAGCTGTGCTGGCCCCCAGGCTGTGACTGCCACGTGGAGCTCGGCCGAACACGGGACTCCATCAGCCCACCCCAGCAGGGACAGGGACTGGGAACGGAGTGCTGGGAGCTGGCTGAGTCTTCCTCGGATAAAAATAGAGGGAGAATTTTGATATGGGATAAATTATGTGATGTTTCTCCAGTATGCAGCAGCCACCTCCTCCTCCTCCAGTGTGCACTGATGGTCCCTGGGCATTGTGGTGCGTGTGCAGCACAGGAACAAAGGGGAGGGGATTCCTGCCAGTGGGCACTGCTGCTTCCGCTTATCCTGATGTAAATGGAGAGATTTCCATACCTCTGGAGTCTGTCCAGGTTTACACCAGCATAAGTGAGACTGCAGCTTGCTTCCGGGCAGGCGAGTATCACAAAACCTGTTAGTAACTACATCAGTAAGAGTCCAACAGGTAGAAAGCTGATTTACATTTCTATCATTTTGTGCTTTACCAGTAGATAAATATTTCCTGGGGTGAAACCTCTCCATTTGTACCCACACTGTGTTCTTCCAGGATGGGCAGCAGCATTTGTGTCCAAGAGAACTGGGGCAAAGGCTCTCCTGGAGCACTCGGAACACCTGTCAGGGCCCTGGGAAGTGGACACTTGTGCCTCTCAGAACACTCCAAGAGCTCTGACAGGACTTGGGTTGTGTGGAGGAAGCTGCAGTGGTTCTGCTGTGTGTATTGATCCCACTGAGAACATTTGGAGTTTATGGTGTAGCACCTCCATATTAAACGCAGACAAAGACCTATTACCTGAGTGGCTTTTTTTCAGGGGAAAAACTCCATCATGCCAAGTCTGGGGCTCTCCATCTGCCTCCCAGTGCCCAGCAGGTGACCTGATGCCACGTCAAGCTAGAGCTGTGGTTATGGCACTGCAGGAGTGTCCCTGGAACTGCTCCTTGCTGACAGCAACTGTCCTGCTCCAGGAGAGCCAGGCTTGGAACATGAGCAGACCAGAATCCTGCCTGGCACAGGTTAGTGACTTAACTTCTCTGGGCTATCCCATGAAGCAGACTGGAATTCTTCCTTTGCAGGAAGCTAAGAAATTGTTGCTAAAAGCCTAACTGGGAGAGGTGCCAGTCATTGCCCTGTGTGCTGGGCCCAGCAGCTACTAGCAGAGCATCCAGCCCTCCAAGCTGACACTGCCAGACAAACCCAAACAGCAGCTTCTGGGAGCCTGTGTGTACCCCAGTTACCCTTCATCACCTCACTGGGCTAAAAAGGATCCAGACCTTCACATTATACTGAGGTCATGTTTTCCTTGGATCATCTTTGTTCCCTGGTGCTCAATTCTGGGCCTTCCTCCCCTCTGTAGAAGCCCCATCTTGCCTGTCCTTCCCTCTTTATGTGAATCCCTCATGGACACGAGGGTGAAGTCCCTGGGAACTGATTTTTTTCCCTTTGAGGGCGGGAACAATCAGCCCTGGTGGGAGGCGCTTCCCGGGGCCGGGCTGATGGGTCCATCTGGTGGCCGTCACCTCCGATCGGCACCGGGAAATGGCCGGGCACCAGTAGGAGCTTGCTGCTGCCACGAACCTGCTGAGCCTGCAGGGTAGAGTTTGGTGAGCAGCACCCCCAGACCTTCCCCTGACCCCTCCAGGAGCAGCTAGGAAATAGGATCAGAGAGGAGGGAGTTAGAAACCAAGAGTTTTGGAAGAAGTTAGAAAACCTACAGCAGGTGTGGAGAAGCTACAAAAAATTACCACTGCCTGATTAATTACTTGGTTTGTTAATTAGCTGATCAGCTTTGTCCTGTACATCATATTTCCCGGGAGGAAAGGTTTTCTACTGCCCAGCCTTGAATTTCCAAGCCCCTTCCCCTTCCTGTGGCTCCTCCCTGGCTCACTGGAGCATCCCCCCAGCAGGCACATCCTGATGGGCCCTGCTCCTAGACCCATCCACAGCCCACAGCAGTGGTTCCCATCCCTCTAGACATGGGGCAGTGGGAGTCAATAACTTAATTTCTTATCCAAAAACGGAATGTGAAAAATGAAGGACCTCTTAAAACCAAATCCAGCTGCTTTGACATCCTGCCACAGGTGTTGTGCTCAAGTGCCTGCTTTGGTCCAGATGTCGATGCTCTGGATGATGAGCCACTCGCTCTGGTCCTGGGTCACCCGGATCCTCACGCACTCCACAGGCCCAGGCAGGACCCTCTCCAGGCCTCGCTGCTCCAGGGTCCCCTTCTTGAAGGAGCCCACAGGGACATAGGAAGAGCAGTCCTGGCTGCGGTCCCGACGCTGACCCAGCTCCAGCAGCCCTGCGCGCAGGAAATCGCCCGGGCGCTCCACGGAGCCCGTGCGCACCCGAACACGGCTGACACGGGCTGGCTGCTGGAACACGATGGAAAAAGTACTGCCAGCTGCTGGGTCTTTGCCCCAAAAGTACCCCTGTGCCGAGCTGTAGGCCTTGAGGGGCTTGTAGTTCTCGAAGATGGACATGCTGGTGTACAGGGATGCTGGTGGGTTGTCCGGGAGGTCCAAGGCATCGGCCTGGAAATCTTCATCCTCCAGCTGGTTGACGGTGCCCTGGAAGGAGGAGTAGAGGCCCATGTGCTGGAAGAGGGATGGCTTGAAGCGGATCACATCCTTCTGGGTGAGCAGCTGGCGGAAGTGGACCAGCAGCCAGTCACAGGGCATTTCCTGGTAGAAGAGGAGGAGGAAGCGAGCCAGGCGAGGAAGGTCACTGGAGCGATAGAGCTTTCCAATGTAGCCCAGCTTGGAGAATTCGAGGGTGGCCCAGTTGGAGCCCTCCTGGGAAGCCAGTGCCCTGCGGATGGCTGTCAGGAAGGACCTGGCGCTCCACACGTCGTCCTCGATCATCAGGTAGTAGGAGGAGAGGTTGGCAGCGAAGGCAAGCAGGAAGGCGTAGTCCACATTCTGCTTGGAGCGGAACCTCACCCTCTCCTCTGCATCGTTGAAGTTCCTCTTCAGGCCTTCCAGGGTGGGGTAGAACTCAGGGGGAGCATGGATGAGCAGGAGCCGGCCCAGGAGGATGTGGCGAGCGAACTTCTGGGCGATGGTGGCGGCAACGCGCACGTTCCAGCCAGGATCAGCGTCAGCCAGATGCACCACCACCACCATCTCCTGCAGCTCCTCCTCCGTGGATTGGCTGAAGAGGGACTGAAGCGTGGCCGGGAGGTAGAAACCACGCGGCCTCTGTACGGATGCCATTCCCACTGCCAGGAATTCTGCAAGGCAAAGGAAAGGCATGAGCAGGCAGAGGGGTAACCTGGGATCACCACAGTGATGTTCTTCCCTGCAAGATGTAATGAAAGGGCTCTAAAAACCTCTTCCCATGGCGAGCCTGCAGGGTCAGTGCTGTTTGTAACCCCGTATCTAAGGTTGGTGGGTCCTTCCAACCACCTTGAAGCTGAAGCCTTCAGCATCTCAGAAGGGGCCCAAAACTGGCCCAAATGGCAGCAAGAGGCAGGCTGAGGAGGCAGGGGCTCCTCTGAAAAAATATTCCTGAAAAACACCTTAGAAAAGCCAAACCCAGGCAAGTAACAGTGCAGAGAGAGTCTATAGGGCAGGAATGGCTTATTGGTATGGCTGCACATCCTGGAAGCGTTTCCCACTCCACACCTCATGGTGGGACCCATACTGGGATCAGGCACCTGTTCTCCCCATGGCCCAGCAGTGGTGGCCTTGGTTCAGCTTCTCCTGCTGCTGGTTCGGACAGCACTATTCCTGTGCTGGTTCCAGCACAGCCTCACAGGTTGCCCTGAGCTCCTTCCCACAGGGTTTGCATGGGAATTGCTTCTTGTACACCTGTCCGAGAGCTTGGCCCACTTCTCCCACGCTGTGGGGTTGTCCCAGTGGTCCAGCTCACCATCTCCACTGGAACCTCAACCCCAGGGAGATGGGATCTCAGCAACCCTCCCCAGAGGTCTGGGAAGCCCAAAACACCTGCAGTCACCCCAGTCCCAAGGTGCAGAAACTTGGACCCTGCATGGAGCACATGCAGCTTCCCCAACTCCTCCATCCCAGAGCGAAGTGAGAAAGCTGTGGAGGTTTTGGAGGAGGTTGTGGGCAGGTCCCCACCCAAAAAGGCTGGACACAGCCCCTCCCTGCCCCAGCCGTAGTGAGGGAGCAGGTCCATGCTGGGACATGCAGCTGTGCACACCCAGAGGGTCCAGGACCACTCACTTTTTTGGGGAGCCGGGGCACCAGCGAGGATCTGGTAGGAGATATTGTAGAGTGCAGAGAGCTTGACTGTGTCCCTGAGGATGCGCTGGGCTCCCTCTGGCTGCAGCAGCTGCAGGATCGTGTCAGAAGCCAGGCTCCTGAGTTCCACCTGCATGGGAGCCACAAGCAACCAGGTCACACCCCAGAGCCCCATGCAGCAAGGGGGGATGACAAAAGGGGGACCCAGAGGCAAAGGGGAGCCCCTGTCCTCCCCTCCCAACTCCTGGATTCAGGGGGTCCTGCCCAGGGCAACCCCAGGGAGAGAAGGCAGAGCTGGGGGTTGGGGGTGACATGGGGCAGGGAAGAGAGCAGAGCTGAGGTCAGGGTCCATGTGGGGCAGGAAGGGATAGAGGATGCTCCAGTGGCCTCTACAGTGGGACATCACTGGTTGGGGACTCACCTCCAGGGGATCCTGTTCCTGCCGGCTGCCCCCATGGAGGAGGAGGAGGAGGAGGAGGAAGGAGGCAGTGAGCAGAACTGTGAGGGAGCGTTTCAGGGAGCATCGCATGGCCCCTGCTGGCTGAGGCCTGGGGAGAGGGGACATGTCAGGGCACAGCCCGGGGAAAGCCACCACCCCCTGGATGGGACAGTGGGACAGCATCTGGATATTCCCCTGGGACTGCCCCCCTGCCCTGAGCACCCACAGGTGCACACTCAGGGGCAGCCACGGGGCATCAGCGGACACTTGTGCACTGTCCCCTTTGGGCAGGCAGGGACAGGGAAACCCAAACCTGACCAGGACAAAATCAGCCAGGTACAAAATCCCCCCAAATCAGCCCCAGGACACCTCGGCTACCCTGGGACACCCCAAGCAGCACCCTGGAGCTGGAGGCAGAAGAAATGCAAGTGACAGTGCCTCAGGAAAAACTTTTTGGTTTTGGGGACATCCCAGGACCAGTCACCAACACCCCAGGACTTGTCACCAAGCTCTGGGAAAAACTCAGGTCTCAAACGGGCCCAGGCTGGTCTTCCAGCACTGTGAGGAAGAAGCAGCTCCCCACCTTCCTCCAGGCAGGCACCAGCTCGCCCTGTCCCAGCCCCGTCCCCTGCTTGCTAGGACAGGAGGGGACAGTGTCACCTTCAAGGAAGTTGCAGTGAACTTGAGATATTTTACCTTGTAGCACAGGTGTGGCAGGAGGCTAGAAGGCTCCTGTTTGCCTGAGATTTTTCCATTATAAATATGACAGTGCTGCCCTGGAAGAGAAGCAGCTGAGCCCAGGTGAGTGCCCAGCCTGATCGGGCAAACGCCCTTAGCCCCATCCAAAATGCTCACAGTGCCTTGGCTTGGCTTGGTCAAAGCAGCTTTGAATGCAAACGTGGAGGAAAAGCCCTCCTAAGCCTTCCCAAACCAAGGCTGGGCTTTCCAGGACTGCACCCTAAACACTTTCTTGCCCCAGCCACCATTGTGCAGGGGATGCTCTGAGCCCACCTCTGGGCCCCTCAGATGGGAGCACAGCACCTCTAGGGCTGCTGCCCTGGAGCACACGTGGGGCTTATTTTAAGGAGAACTCTCCAGTTTTTATGCCCAGGAGTCCTTTGGAGCGGTTGTCAGCTCCTCAAGAGGCTGGTGCCGAGCAGGTGGCCCCGATCCGATCCGAAGCCACTCTGTCCTTGGAGCACTGACCCCGCCCAGGGACACGGCTCATTCCTTGGCAATAAACACTTGGAGCCAGAGAGCTGCGCTCCCAGGCGGGGCAGGGCCGATTCCCCGCAGACAACAAGCTCCTGGAGCTGCTCAAAACCTCTGTCCAGGTCCCAGCAGAGGGTGGGGACTCTCCATCCCTTACAGCTCTGGAGACCTCACCAGCTCAGGGGGGAGCAGCATTAGGGATCCGTCCAAGCCATGGGGACATCACACCCTCACACCACCCTGGATGTGGATTTCCAAGCCTGGACCTCTGGGATCTACAGCCAGGGCCACGGGGTGAGCTGGGAATGGGAAGGGCACGGCTTGGCCACATGTCAGGCTGAGCATTTGGCCACTCTGGGTGGCCAAAGGTTTTTCTGGCTGCTGGGGAATGTCTGGCTGCCAACAGCCCATCCTGCATGGAAAACCAAGATGCTGCTCAGCACCCCCAGTTCTCACAGGCAGCAGCTTCACCCAAGGAGCAGGCAGTCCATGGGGAACAGGGGTCACGGGTGCAGAACAGAACAGAAGGTAAGGAGTGCAGCCCCATAATTAGCACCCTAATTGGGCTTTGGATTTCTGCCTCCATGGAGGAACAAAGCAGCCCAGGTAAGTGGGGACAACCAGGGGTGCAGCATCCTCCTGCTCCAGCTAAAAGTGCCTCCACAGAGTATCCCTGTCCCCACACTCTGCTCCAAGCACCTCATGCACCTTCCCCACAGCTCAGCACCCCCCTGCAGATGTCCCCAGAAACCACCCCACTGTGGGGACATTGGCCAGGATGAGCTAAGAGCCACTTGCTTGGAGCCAAACTCCTCCCCAGCCTCAGTCCAGGGCAGGGGAAGAAACAGTCCATTCCCAGCCTCAGTCCCACGAGGCTCTGAGGAAGCTGCCGGTGTGCAGGCAGCTCCAGCTGCTTCCTCTAGCACTGGGGAGAGCAGGGCTGGTTGCACAAGGAGAAGGGAACAGCCAGGGCTCCCTTCCCACTGCCAGGAGTACCTTTCCATGCTGGGGGAAACTGAGGCACAGACAAAGGCTTTGTCACCCAGCAGGGTAAACACCAGCTCTCCTGCTGCACAGCTCAGTGCCCCGCCCTGGGGGCCCCCGGGATGGAAACCAGCACTAGAATGGGTGTGGGACACTGCAAATTACGGCAGCACAACATCCCACACGGGCAAATCGTGGCCATTCAGGGCTGTGTGGGGTAGGAGCTCCTGGGCCCCCTGGGAGTCAGGCCAGGGTCTGGCCCCATTGTCCGTGGGTGTCTCTGCTCCAGAGATTGCCCCACAGGGACAAAGGAGGGGAAATACCCTGTTGCAGAAGTACATGGCTCGGGGACCCAAACCTTTCAGTCAGCTCAGGTGTCCCACAGCAGAGGGGGGTCCCTGCAGGGAGGGACATTTACACCGATTCCGTCCCCACCCCTGACAGCTAGGGAGCCCCCAGCCCAGCCCTCTGCCCTCTGCCCCGGGTCCCCAGGCACCCCCTCCCATGGCAGCAGGAGATGGCTCCTGGCCAGCCCGGCTCTGGACGCACCCGCCGAGGGCACAGACTCACGAGTGGGCAGCAGCCGCGCCTCTCCGGGCTGCTCGGCTCTGGCAACTTCCCCGGACTGGCCGGACTCTGGATTCTCGCTCGGCAAAGCCCCACCCCGAGTCCTTGCCTGCCTCCCGCAGAGGAGGAGCGTCCGCCGGCGGCCTCTGCCCCAGGAGCTTCGGAGAACCAGCCAGGCTGGCTGACCTCTGTGGGACGGGCCAAGGGCCCCCAGCCCACCGTGGGAACTGCGGCAGCCTCACGGACGGGCATCCCCACGGACGGGCATCCCAGGATGGCATCAGCTGTGTCCCACCGACCCCACCCTCGCACGCAGCTCCAGTCCCCCGGGCAGCACCAACCCCCACTGGGGGTTCTTGCCAAGCCCCAGCATCCCAAACTCTGGCACGAACCTGCCACTTCACCGAGCCAGGAGCTGGTGACACAGAGCTGGCACAGCTTTTTCCCCATTTATTTTCCAGCTCTTGTGCTGAGGTGGCAAAAACCTCTGGGGCTGCACAACCAGAACTGTATGCCTGGCACCTCAGGCCAAGGCAGAACCTGGATCCCACCCAGGGGGTCAGCCCCGGGACACCACAGCTTCCCCAAACACTCCAGCTCCTCACTGGAGCATTGGGCATCACAGCTGGGCTGGGAATAAAGCCCCTTCTGATCCCAATAAACCAATATAGGCCACATGGAGCCCTTCCATGGCTCGGTTTGTTCCCAGATCCTCCACCCTTCAAACCTTTTCTCCCACTGCTTCCCTCCCCCAGAGCCAGAGCAGGAACATGGCTCTGGAGCACCCACAAGTCACCAACAGCATCGCTTATCCCCAGCTCCCAACCAGATCAGCTCCTTACCACACAACTCACCCACAGCATACCAATGGAGAGGAAGCCCCTTCCCTTCCCTTCCCTTCCCTTCCCTTCCCTTCCCTTCCCTCTATTCACACAGAAACATGGATCCCACTTCCCTTCTCTCCTTGCTGGCCTGGACCTCTCCTACCTTCAGGGAGGCCTCACGTCTCTTGCCAGGCTCCGTCTCCTACAAATCCCCCATGACGACTTCCAGCCCCGGCTGCTCCCCGTGGGAGCACATGGAGCCTGGAACACCTCTGTGAGAGAGAGGTGAGGTAGGGCAGGAAGCAGCTGATGGTGCTGGGAAGGCAGAAGAGACGTCCCCAGGCTCCCGGATGTGCTGGCTTTCGCTTTTCCTACATCATTTGGGTTTAAATCCTTACATTCCTATGGTGAGATGGCAGTGGCTCTGTCCCAGTGGGCTCCCAGGGGCTCAGTGGGGACACCCCACCTGCACTGGAGCAAAGGCAGTCTGGGATTCCCACCTGGGCAGGGGCTAGAGGAGTCCAGGAGGGCCAAGGGAGCCGAGATGGTGCAGCCCAGCAGAGCTTTGCTGCTCAGTGTCCAGGGTGGGAAGGACTGTGGGGCTTGCCAGCAGCTGCAGGAGAGGGAAGGCTTTTCTCACCACAGCTGCCCCTAACCCCCACCCCTGCACAGGAAGGAAACCTGGTCCTTCCTGCCCCTCCAGAAAGGAAGAGGGGGGAGGGCTGTGACACCCAGCACAGCCCTGGGTCACCAATGCTCAGTCAGGGTGCAACAGCCCTGCCATAGGAACAGCCAGCACTGCAAAGGGGAGCAGCAGAGCCACCAAATTCCACGTGTTGGTCCCCACAGGCTGCTTCAGGGTGCAGTGCCAGGGCAGGATTTGACCCTCTCCAGGCACATCCATGAGCCTGCCTGAAGCAGGAAAGGAATCCACAGCTAGGACACAGCTCCTGGACCCAGGCAAACATCCTGGGTCCTCTTGCCTTCAAAGCAGATGCCCCAAGACACGCCTGAGTCACTTCATCCAGCCATCCCTTCGTGCTATGGAACAAGTCCCAAATGGTGTTTGGATGCTGAAAAAGGGTCCCTCCACCTGCCCCTCTGTGAGGGCCAGAGTATAGCCCCAGTTCCCAGGAACCAACCAGACCCTGGCACCCAAAGCTGCTCTCAAACCTCCCTCTGGCCCCAAACCCAAACACGCTCTGCTCACTGAAATATTTGATCAGGGAAAACAGGAAGGTGGCTGAAATGAGGCTAAAAGGCACATTTTTGCTTGCTCTTAGAATAAGCTGAAGAAGAAAGAGAAGCCCCAGGTGCAAAGGCTGCTCTGAGAGGGTCCCGTGGCTGCACAAGCACACCCAGCTCAGGGGGTCGGGGAGGACCAGTTCCCCCAGCTGGGGCCAGAGCAGAGGGACTGGGATGGGACAGGCACAAGGGAACCCACAGCAGTGCCCAGCCCCCTCCCCCAAGACCCCAGGTCTCGCCTTACCCAGCTCAACTTCTGTTGGACACTGGATCCCTGACAAAGACAGGAGCAGGGTGAGGGTGGTGGCCAAGTCTTCCTGTCTCCCCTAGGAAACCAGAGAGCCAGACAGGATCTGTTTACAGCCCTTCCATTATTCAGGAGCAGGACAAAGCAAAGGTAGAACAGGGCCTCACACAGCAGGGAGAGCACAGACAGAGCCACCGTGATGCTGATCTGCGGCTCCATTTCCACATCACTGAGGACCTCTCTGAGCCATGTCCTACAGAAACAGGTGACACCAAACCACAGCCACTCGTGCCGATGCACTCACTGCAACCCACCCTGGAGGACAAGGAAGAGGACTTTTTTGGCAATCAAGCTTCAGGAGAGGCTGAGCTTGGGGGCCAGGGTGGAAATCCCCTGCTTGGGGCTGAGCTTTGGTGTCCCTCCCTCACTGAGCAATCCTCAGCCCAGGATTCAGGGTCTGATGCTCTGGGTAAGGACCAAGGGGAACACCTGCACCCGCAGCTCTACACAGAGGCAAAATCCCCCCCCAGTATCCCCGCCATTCCCCAGCCTCCCAACATGGATCAGAATAGGTTCCCAATCCCTGCCAGCACTGCTGATCAGCAGAGCTCCACACCGGGATCACCGGGAGCTTTGTAAAGGAAAAGACTGAGAATTGTTCTTGTACATTTTATACATTTCAGCCTAGAAAAAGCCTGGACTGGGAGGGGCACCTCTGGCTTAGGGGCATCTATCTGTATCTAAATACCATATTTGAACCCAACAAGTCTGTTGGTAGCAGGAAACATCCCATCCACCTGCTTTCTGCTGTCACACCCTGTGCCACCTGCTCCGGCTGCACTACCCGGGATCAGCCAGGGAATTCTGGGAGCTGCCAAGCACCTCTGCCCCCTGGATTTGCCATATGCCTGATCAGAAGGCATTCCTGCTTTGCCAGATGGCAGGAACACACAGCCCTAAGAGCTGTCCTGTAGCTCTGCACAGGAGCCAGAGCAGGGCCCAGGCTGCCATTCCCAGCCACGCCCAGCCAGAGCAGCTCCCCGCAGGTAAGGGCACAGCTTCACACAGACACCAGCCTGCTCCATGCTCCTGCCATCAGCCTGAGCCAGGAAACAAACCCCTCTGTCCCCACCCTCCAGACCCTGCATGAACAGCAATCACCAGGCACATAGCCCTGGCATCATCATGAGAGAATTTTCAGGCAATGTCGCAGGAAACAGCCTGAAGCACAGTCAGAACCAGGCTCTGAGTAAGCAGCAACCTCCCTCCAAGACAACTGGAAACTGCAGCCTGACCACGTTTCACCACCTGAGCTTTACCACCTGTCCCCGGGTTCAGTGGTGTTTAACTCCACAGCAAAAGGAAGATTGTTGTCCCCCACTGCCCTGGAGCAGCTTCCTTGGGGATGGAGTCCCTGCAGCCCTTACACACAGCTCCAGCCCCAACCCTGTCCTGCCTCTCCTGCACCACAACCACAACAAAGCCCAGGCTCTGCTGTCATGGCAGCCCCAGGAGCACAGGGACAGCACATTTTTTCTTGCCCTTTACCTCTACTAAACCAATTTAACTTCAAAACTTACCTGATGGCATCAACAGTTCAGCAGTGGTGGAAAGGGGAACTGTGAGGCAGGAGCTGTCCCAAACGTGTCTGAAGTCAACATGAAGAGCCTCCAACACAGATCCAAGGCTGGGGTAGATGTCCTTAGTGGTGATTTACAGAGTGGCAGGGGCACATGCAAGAAACTCGTCCTGGGCAGCTACATCAAGGTCATGTAGGGTCACAGAATCACTGAGCTGGAAGGGACCCACGAAGGCCACCATGTCCAAACCGAGATGGCAGAACTCCCCCTCCTTCAGGAGCTTCACTGAACACTCTGCACAGACAAGTGCTGTTCGTCCTGCTTGGGACCAGATGTGATGTGCAGTAGGACTGAGGAGCTGATATCTGATAGGCAGCAAAGCTCAGTCCAGGGTCTGTATCTGCACAGCTGCTACTCTGCCCTGCAGCACCTCCTCTGCACCTCCCCAGGGCACCACGTGTTCAATTAAACCTCCAGCCAGGTTCATTCTGGTCAGACCACACTCCTGACAGGCCCAGACCCTGCACCTGCCATTTCTCAGTCAGCTCAGAGCCACATGAAGTTTCAGGGCTGCTTCTTCCTCACAGAAATCAATTTGTTTAGTCAAAAGCCATATCAGTGGTTGCTTGGGGGCTTTCAACAGAAAAAATTTCAACGCTGCTCTTTGAAAAGACACAGTCAAGTCCTTCATCACTGCTTCAGTTATTTTAGTTTATCTCCTCCTCTCCCTCCCTGTTTATGTTCTCTGAAAAGCACCTTCTGGTTTTAAAAGTTTAGATCTTCTTTTCAAAGAAAAACACCAGTGTGAGAACTCGAGTACCTTTACATTCAAGTGAGACTTCTGCCTTACAACTCCTCTTTGAAGTAATTCCTTTGTTTGATCATTTATGCCTTTTTCCTTCCTTAAACTCAGATCTGCTGGGCTGGGAATTAAGATTATTGTTGATCACTGCTGTCTTGCTCACTGCTTCTCAGAACCTGAAATATCACTCTGTGCATGAACACAATCCCGCTGCAGTAAAACAAACATGGATTTTGTTTGTAAATTACTCCCGGAAAGCAAAAGGGAAAGTTCTCGGAAAGCAAAACCTGCTACTTCTCGAACAAGAGAACACAGGACCACTTTGATTAGCACCAAAAGGATTTTAAATGAACAGTTCCAGGGAGCTCCTTTCAAATCATAAAATGTCAATTTTACATAAAAGTGTGTTTACAAATAGTTTCTGCTTTACATCTCAGCTCTGCTCATTACTGACCAGAAGTTATATACATACAAACCAGCTCAGCAGCTTCAACCACTTGCAAGGAGACTGCAGAATTTATTTCAGAAATAAAAATAGTATTTCCTGGTTCCTAGAAATTCTCTTCAGCCTGCCAGATTCAGTTCCCTGTGGGCTCCTGCAGCCTCAGGAGAGTACTAAGCCTTTGGGGAGAAGGGGTACTGTGGGTGCCACCAATCCAGGAGCCTGACACTGTGCACAGGGTCCAGTACCACCTGCACCCCCTGCTCCACGCGCGGCTTCTTCCCGTTGTGCACAGGCGCGTCCTGGAACACGAGGCGCACGCGGTGGTGCCGCATGTCTGTGCTCACCGAGATGGAGAACTGCAAGAGAGGAGACCAGAGCCGCTTCAGAAAGTCACAATGACCGAGACAGCTCTCAACACAACACTTCTAAACTTTTTAAGTTCCTGAGTTGTACAAGTTGAAGGTGTTTCACAGTCACACTCTCAAGGCTACAGCACTGTATCCAAACTGTCTCTCTTGGCTGGAAGCCCCAAATAATCATGCTGGAAGCTGTAAGGGCTGTAAAAGAACACTGGAACTGCCTGGGCAGTGGTGGAGTCACCATCCCTTGCAGCGTTCAAAAGGCCTGCAGATGTGGCACTTAGGGGTGAACACGGCAGTACCAGGACGTGAACTTAAAGGTCTTTTCCAATCTGAGTAATTTTATGAGTCTGATTCTAAGTGAACCTGGAAGCAAGTGGCTGTCAGGAGAAGTCTCGAACTCACTGCCCAACTCCCAAGTGAGGCCAGACTGAAACTCTCCTGAGCACTGGCCTCTTCTGAAACCCTGACTCCCAGTCAGAGACCAAACACACATTCAAAAAGTTTGCTCATGTGGGATTTTCCTCTCAGAATTTATTGCCATAAAGAGATGTTTTCCTGTGAGGGGCAGACCTCCACTTGTGCTGCTCCCTGTTTCCCGTACCTGCCGCAGCTCTGGTAACTGACCTACCCCCAGACACTGCACAACCACAGCTCCTGGCAGATTCTCTACATCCTCTCTATTCACTGCACCAAACAGGGAGGAGCCAACGGAAATGGAGAAGTCAAACTGAGATTCTGAGCACTTCCTCTCTTCATTAACCGTACAATTCCCAGAACTGGTTTGCTGATAGAGCAGTAGAATTTATAAAGCCCAAAAGAGGCACTGGGTGGGATTCTTGGGGTTGTCCTGTGCAGGGACAGGAGTTAGGCTTGATGATCCCTGCGGGTCACTTCCAAAACAGGAGATTCCAGGTGCCCTCTTCATGTCCTTACAGGAACCTCATCTGCAAAGCCTGGCAGCTTTCTCCCACTCACCAAGGTGAAGGTCATGCCCATGACGATTGGCACAAAGATGAAGTTGAAGGTGGTGATCTGCAGCAGGCAGCAATCCTGATCTGGGTTTGTGTGCACTTCCTCATACTGAATTGGGGGCTGGAGACCTTTGCAACACTTGCTCTTAAATCTGGGAGACTTGAAAGAAAGAGAGGACAGTTTAGCAAAGCAGGGACCTCTGCTGGGTTTGGCTGCTCCTCCCAGTGTGACCTGGCAGGGTGTCTCCTCCTGCTCCCCGGGTGTCTGGGCTAAGTGTCACATTAACAACAAAATGCCATCACTCAGGATGGGCAATTTTCAGGACCATTTCTTCAGAGGGGAAAGCTGCACAATTCCCAAGGTTGCCTGAAATTCCTGGTTTCTTCCAAGACCCATTACTGGAGGTAATGGCAATGCTGGCTGTCTTTATTTCTCTGAGAAATCCTGGCAATGGCATAACAAGAAGTTTCAGATTTTGGTCAATATTTTGACCACGGCAGTCAGACAGTCTGGGTTTTGGTAACAATCAGTAGTGATGACCCAAAGATGAGATTAGTTGGTGTAAAAAATTATCCACATCTTATAGCAGGGAAAGGATAAGAAAGGAGGAAATAAAAATGTGGGATTCTAAATGTCTTGGTAACACCGACTGAAAACTGAGTGTAGTTCCACAACATGCTTTAGTTTACCATGGGAATCAGTTTGCACGTATTGTCTGAATGGACAAAAAGTTCTCACTTCCCTTCTACCCCCCAGAAAAATAATTCCTGCTTCAAACAAAAGTCACAGCTGATCTGGTTCATTCATACCTGCTTTTTGAACTTGAAGTTGAATTCCCACATTGCTTCTTGTCTGTTCCCTACAATCTTTTTACACCAGAAAAGCAGACACTGAGGTGGAAAAAAGAAACACATAATTATGAAACCCTCAGAAGCACCACTTTAAATAAGTTTTAACAGATCATAAAGGCTTCCAGTTACAAACACAGTTACATAGGAGCAATTAGGAGATGCTTATTCAAATTAATTATGTTCAAAGAACCCTCTCAGCAGTGTAGATCTCCCAGTTTCAAGCTGGCCAACTCCTCATGCAACACATAGTCACTGATGTGCCAAACAGCAAAATCCTGTTGTGCCATTTGTCCCTTTCCTAGGGCAGGGATGAGTGGTGCAGACTCACCCATTCCCTCCACCCACCAGCAACTCCCATTAAACTGGGTTCCAAACAAGGTTAAAGCAAGGAACAACAGAGAAAAGAACACAGATTGAGAAGGAAAGGATCCAGAAGGAAATACAAAGACCACTACATGAGCTATGAGGTGAGGGATGAAGAAGTTCCTAAGCCACTGTGGTGTTAAATGGAGACCTTGACCTTGCCATCACCAGCAGTGACTGTCATCATTTCGAGTCCAAAACCACTGCCAAGACAGCACAGTCTGACCAACCTTCTGTCTCTTTTCAAAAGAAAATGAGAAACCAGCCTCAAACAGCCTCAGAAGTCACCAGCACTGCCCTCCCATGCAGACATACACCAGGACTGCTCCAATTTCACTTGGTTACCACTGCGTGGGCCACAGGCTCCAGCCCAGGAGCTCGTTCTAGAGCAGGAGGCCCAGAAGAATTCCTGTAGGAGGGAAATCCCTGCCTACCAGTCACAGTACAAGCAACCAGCCTTCAACAGCCGAAGAAAGAACATGGCAAGTCAATCCAGACATCCCTCAAAGCTTTTCCACACCACAGATGCCAGCCCACCACAGCTGGTCTTATCTTTCATCAGTATCAGCAGGAAAAGGAGGAATAATGTGGGAAAAGAGAACTCCCTGTGATCTATACACAGTCTCTCCTGAAGAGAGAAGGCCTGACTGGGTTGCAGGGCAAAGCACACATTTAATTTCATTCCAGGATGGAGTGATCCTAATAAAATGAAGCCAGAGCCAACCTCCACCACAGGGGCTCTGAAGAGACCAAAGGGGATACAAGACCCTCTACTTCAACTCTGAGTCATATCCATAAACAAGAGTCCTTAAAGGACCTTTTTCCTCCACAATCTTTATAAAGTGAACAACAAAGCTCTGTGGAGTAAAGCTCAGAAACATGCATAGAACAACCTCCACCTGGGAGGAAGCAGCCCTCAGGTTTCTTCCAATAAAAACATTCTCCATATCTTTTAACTCAGATGAGCAGCAGATGCTGCTGAGTTTAACTCCACCATCAGTGGCATTTGTAGTTCACCTGCAGAGACAGCCTGGTCTAGCAACCTGTTTGGTCATGGCAAGTAGTGAAGCACAAAAGGTCAGTACCTCCTAAGGGGCAGAGGATGTCGTCCTCGGGTCAGCCGTCCTGCCCTTCAGACGCGCCGTGCGGCTGCTGCTCCGCCCAAAATAATGGGGTGTCTTTAAAGGGCAAACACCTCTGCTGACACCATAACGGCTCCAGTGTCCCACACAAGCTAGGCTAGGGAAAGAAAAAAGGAAATTAAAGAGGAAAAGCTAGGTTGGATCACACCCAGGGCTGGGCTCTCCTCTAGCCACATGCAGTTTAGGTAGGCGTTGCCGTTAGTGTCAGCAACCCACGAAGGTACAACCAAAGCCCAGGAAAGCCAGAACATGGGGAGGCAGTGCCAGGTCCTCCTCCAAACCCTCTGTGCTGTGGAATTTCTGTGCACAGTCACACAAGTGGAGCTCAGAGTCCTGCAGTGCAGTAGTACAGCAAGACCAGACTCAGAGTGGCTCTTTCCTGCTGCAAGGGGTTAGGCCAGACCTCTACTGCTCTAAGTCTTGTCCCCATTTAATTTCCTTTTTTTAAAAGCTGAACAAAAAAGACTGCACTTAAAGGATCCTCCTCCAACTGTTAGTACAGGAGAAGCACTAGCAGTGGGCACCAAAGCCGTTATGATGTCACCAGGAATCCTCATGAAATGCCGACCCTGCCAGCACCACCTCAGGGTTCCAGCTCCTACAGCCACAAGCAGTGGGAACTTGGGCTCAGGACTACTGTAACTTCCTCAAAGTGTCTTGCTTTTTCAGTTGGTAAGAAAGAAGATCCCCAACCTGGGGACTCAAGAAGAGAACAAGGAGCTCTGGATGTAGAGATAAGACTGCACATAGAGCCATGTGCTTTACCCTGTGCTGCAGCACCACCTCCTGTGTGCTGCTGGACGTTCCTCGAGCCTATGACAGCCTGTGACAGGGAGAGGAAGGAAGAAAGGTGGGACGTCACGTACAGATAGATGAGGCTTCTCTATTTTGAATAGAAAACAAAGAATAGCTCCTCAACAAAACCCACTTCAGTTTGGCTCCAAAAACCTCATTCAAAAGGTTTTTGACCTTGGATTTGGAGGGTGGAGAATTCACATCATTGCTTAAGCTGCTCATAGAATATTGGCCAGTAGCAAATTAAAACCAAACAAGAGACACAAAGGCATTTCAGAGTTAATGGTCAACAGCAATTAAAGAGGAATGATATGCAAGTGCTCCAAGCTGGGATAGCACAGGGAATTACCTGCCCACACCAAAGACAAACCCTTCACAGCCCAACACAAGTGCAGCCCAGTTCCAAAGCAGACACTGGCTCTGCACATTCGCCATGCTCACGCCAGCGTCACCACCCTGCCTCACCCACACACCAGACCATGGATGACCTGCAGGAAAGCAGAGTGACACAACTCCTGGTATCTGTGTCACTCCTGAGCTCTCCAGAGGCCTGTTACAGAGAGAACATGTACTCTGGCAGACAGTGTCAGAATAAAGCAAAACATATAAAAGCTGATCCTATGGAGCCTCGTTCAGAGGAGGGCAGAGCTGCAAACATCCCAGGCAGTTCTGATATCCAGTGAAGCCCGGGCCCTTTTGCTGTTAAAACAGTGCAGTATAGGACCTAGGCAGAAATTACTCCAAAGAGTAACTCTACAGGTACAAGCAACCAGCCCACTTTTACAAATCCCACTGAGAATACCCAGTTAGTGACCATCCTACACCCCAGCTTCACCGGTGACCATCTCTGCATCATCTGTTTTTCTTCTAGAAAGAAAAAAAACAAAACAAACAGAAACAGCAACACCTCAGACAAATCCCAGTTCCTGAGTGATGCCACTTACTCTGGAATTCTTTAAAGTGCTGGGAGTACTGTCTGGAATGGCGGGGTTCCTGGAGAGGCGGGCGGCGAAGGGCTCGTACATGTGGAACAGGGAGCGGATGACGCAGGCGCGCAGGCAGTGCAGCTTCTCCATGGACTCCGGGCGCAGGCGCAGCGGCAGGTACGCGTCCAGGCTGTAGTGCCTGCAGAACCCACAGGAATGGTGTCAGCTCCAGGGCAGGACAGGGCCAGCCAGGGCCAGAGCCATGTCAGAGGAAAACTCCACATCTGACTGACCACAGGACTCTGGTCAACCGTGAGGGCTGCAAGGGGGTTGTGCTGCTGACAGGACACCACATGCCAGCCTCAAAGCCCTGACCTGCACCAGGCAGGCTTCCAGCCCACACATCCTGCTACAATTCCTAGTTAATTCAGTTTGTCCAGAGACCAGCCAGGGATGTTGCTGCAGGCTGCACAAAGGGCTGAAGGTTGCTGCAGGTTCCCAGGGACTCCCAGCTGAGCTGACTGCAGCTCTCAGCACTGCCTGAGCAACCTGAACACCTGCGCTCAAGGGCTATTCCTTGATCACATTCCAAAGGAGCCTTTGCTAGGCAATGTCACACTAAAGACCAGGGGTGAAGATAACCACAGCTGCTCTGTACTCTGTGCCCTGCTGCTTGTGCCTTCTGGGCAACAGGCAGAGCTGTATAAAGAAAATGTTTTCTCCTGAAGGAATATCCCAGTGGCATGCACTGGGACAGAAGGATTTGTATCAAGTGTTGACTACCCCTTTGCCCTCCTTGCTTTCACTTACTCTTGTCACTGTACAGCTCCAAAATGCCCCAATTACAGGGAAGTGGCTGTGATCAGAGCTTGAGGCAGGGCAAATTGTCCATCAGTGATGTTTGCCTTTCAGCACTGACTATACACACTCGGAGAGGTTGACATATGTTTGATGGTAAGTGCTGGCCATGTGTAGTGGTTTTGGTTTGCCAATCTGAAATTTCTCAACTAAGAGCAAAGCAGGCTTAAACTTTGAAAGGTATAAAGAAAATTTATTAAGAGAACTAGAAGAATAATAAAAATTAGAGTAACATCTTCAGAACACTCCTCCTCCCTTCCCCCAAACTTTCTTTCTTTCCCACTGACAACGTACAAAAACAACACTCAGAATTCTCAGCCAGTTTTTTACTTTTAGAATAGCCTTCCTTCAGTTCACTTAGGAAGAGGAACATCTCTCTCTGCTACGGAAAAATTCTCCAGGAACAGCAGCCGCCCGGAAAATCTGCACTCCTGAAATTTCCTCCCTCTTTCACAGCCTTTTCACAGCTGTGCTTCTGGGTCATGACAACGTATGGGGTGTTTTAAGAATGGACTGTTCAAAGCAAAGGTTCTCTTCGTCTTCTCTCAGGGCAAAAGAGGTCTTCACTCATTTCTCTCTGTTCAAATTTCTCATGGAATCACAGTCACTTCAACATTTTGCTCACTTTAACATTGAATTTCTTTGCTCAGGTCTACAAATTGAACTCTCCATCTCCCCCACACTTCTACATGGTTTAAAGACAGTATTTAGTCCATTACCATAGCTTACAAAACAATTTCAGCCTGAAAAAATAAGGCATCTCCTCATCTTCCTTCCATCTGGGACCTTACTCCTTCTTGACTGATCTTAGTACCTTCATGTGGGGTCTTCACATGTCTTCACTCTGTCCTTTTCTCTCACTCAAGAGAGGATTGAAGTCTGCAGGTCTCATCTGCGCACTGAACAAGTTAATACCTTCCCCTTCGGGCCTGCCGGTGACCTCCTGCGGCTCTGGGACAGCCCCTCGGCCAGGAAGGGAGGGGAGGGGCTGGGATCTCATCAGCCAGATCTCAGCAGCAGCGGCCATGGCCGGGGCCCGCGGCCTCCCCTCCCCCGGCCGGCCCGGGCAGGCCCAGCCAGCCGCGGCAGAGCGGGGCCAGCCAGCACCCTGTAACCTCTTCCAAACCGGAAAGAAAGATTCCCCGGGGGTTTTGTCATAAAATGTGTATTCATAAAGGCATATCTACCCTTTTCATTGGTTTAATCATGTGTCAATATTTAAAAATTGACCAATCGAGGCCAAACCAGGACACCAGGGCAAGCAGAAAAGGACACAAAGCTCCGAGATTTTACAAGGAACATACAGGAATACACCACAAAGATCCATTTCCAGACCCAAAGCAGATGTGGTATTAGAATCTTATAATGGTTTGGGTTGGAAGGGACCTTAAAGTTTAGCTCATTCCACCCCCTGTCATGGGCAGGGACACCTGCCACTATCCCAGGGTGCTCCAGCCTGGACTCGAGCACTTCCAGGGATAGGACAGCCACAGTTTCTCTGGGCAGTCTGTGCCAGGACCTCAGTGCCTTCACAGCAGAATTTTTTCCTAACATCCTATCTAGCCCTGCCCTCTGCCCTCAGCTTAAAACCACTGCTCCTTGTCCTGTCACCACCTACCCATATAAAAAGTCCCTCTGTCTCCCTTTTATAAGTCCCCTTAAGATACTGGAAGGCCAGAGGGAACACTTCCCCAAGCCTTCTCTTCTCCAGGCTGAACAACCCCAGCTCTCCCAGCTCGTCTTTGAGGGAGAAGAATAATCCACAACCTCTTGCCAAGAGAGGCCCACATCACCATGTCAATGTGCAAACACAGGGCCCAGGCTTACAGGGAATTATTCCCTTATTTCCAGCTCTGCAAAGAACTGCCCTCTACTGAAACCTCCCAGAATCAGTTTAAAAACGCTCTAGAGTTCTCACCTTCTGTAGAGTCTGGTCCAAAAGGCAGCAGTGCAAGTGACAGTCCAGGCTTTCTTGCAGATCAGAGAGAACCGGACGATGTCCTCAGGGCGGATGTAGGAAGCCAGGAGAAGCCAGATGTCGATGGGGTATTCCTCTCCTCCTCCCCCTTCAGCATCTTCTAAAGGCAATCAAGGTGTATTAGTGCAGGACATCACATCTGCACCAATTCCCACCTAGAGACACGTGCTGCACGCCTGGCACACGCTGAATTACACACCCAGAGTCAGCCCAAGCCCCAGCCTGCACAACCTCAGTGGCCCTGCTCCCCGTCCCCATCAGTGTCCACGCAGCCACGACACCTGCCCTGTGCTGGACACCTGCCACTGTTATCCCTGCTGCACAAGTGGGCAAAGTGGCAGATTCATAAAGGAATTCAGGCTGAAGGGTTCTCTGGAGGTTTCTAATCCAGCTTCTAATCAAAGCACACAGATTTAGGTAATTTTGCTCAGCATCTTGTCCAAGTGAGTTCTGTGTGCAAGGATGGAAACCACAAAGCCTTTTTGGACCCTGTTCCGATGCCTGACCCTGTCACAGCTGAAATACCACACTGAAGTTGAGAAATAAAAACTAGATGTCAAATAAAGAGGCAACTTTATGTAAAAGAGGGCCAAGCTCCTGCATTCTTAATCAAAAGGGCACATTCAACAGGTCACTAAAATTGCTTCACACTCGAAGGCCCTGATCATTGATGCTGCCAGGCTTGTCAATTTTTTGTTCCAAGTGGTCACAATATTTTGGTAGGAGCTCTGTCAGGGAAGGAAATTCTGTTCTGCATCTGGCAATCAGTTGTTTTTTTTAAATCTCTTAATTTCATTAAAGCTTCTTGGATGGGAACTTTTAACGCAATTCAGATGGAGAGAATGGCCTGTTCTTCCTCTCAGAGGTGTTGGAACTGCTCAGCCAGAACTGAGGGCTCACACTCCTTTCATGCCTGGAGTGTTTTGTAGTTTACACCACACGTTTTTCCACAGACACTGCTCCAACTTTAGAAGTGAAAAATACTTTTAAAGAATATAAATAGGTGAACAATACTGAGCATTAGAAAGGTTAAGAACAGAGAAGGAAAACACAACTTCTGTGCAGTGCTAATAGAAAAAGCTGCTGTGAGGTCTCTGGTGTAGAAGAGGTGTTTGGGAACTTGAGGTTGCCAGATCTAACCCTGAGACAGCAGGTTAATACAAAGAGCAGCTCTTTATCTTCATGTGATGCTTGCCAAAGAAAGTTCTGTATCACTTCCCCACAGCACTCCAGATTTATGGCAGGCACATCCACAACAGGCTGCTACACCCACTCTGCTGGGTCAGCTCTGGCTCAAGAAGCCATCAAAATCCACACTGCTGAACTCAGAGGGCAGCCAGAAGCATCACTGTTCTATCACCATTTTTTCCTCCCTAAACATGTAGCAGAAACAAGACAAGGCTGTGGCAGAACAGAATATTGTCTTCCCAGACTCATAGCTCCAGCCACTCAGATATTATTTTGCCAGGATTCTGAAGGAGGCCATAATAAAAGAGGTTTAACTCTTTTAACTCCCTTCCCAGAGCAAGTGCTGTCCACCTTCAGTCTGTGGTGGATGATCACACGCTACACAAATTGCTATTAAGCTCAAGAAAACTGGTTAAAATTTGCTTCTCAACCTGAAAACAACCTGTTACTAGAAACTTCTGCAGGGTTCCCCAGTCCAGCAGAACTGTTTGCTGCTTTCACTGCATTGTCAATGGATTTCTATGGAGTTGCACAAAGTGTAAATGCTGAAGGATACATCTCCCTTGAATTAATGTATTATGATGCCTCTAGGATCAAATGCACTTCCTCGCTGGAAAAAAAACACCTTCCAAACCACAGCCTTGGAAACACACTGAAAACAGAGCTTGTGTTTTGCCAACAACTGCATCATGGACAGCAGCACTTCAACCCCAAAGCAAACCTGCTGCCACCACCAGTTCAGTGAAGCAACACAGCCAGTGGCAAAGCTGCACAACTCTGGAATAGCAGTGTTTGTTTTCCAGGGCTGAGGGATATTTGCTGAAAGCAAGGAGCTCTCAGGCTCCGATTTCATGTGCCAGGCTCTGCCTTTGTGCAAATACAGCTCCTGTGACCAAGTGCCAGCAGATTTACAAGTGACGAAACCCTTGGCATTAATTTGTGCACACACAAATTCCAGAATGCTCCAAGAGCCCCATGACCATCCTGTAAATCCCCAGCATGAGCATCCCCCATGCAGGACATGCAGCAGGAGCCCAGAGAGCCCCGGAGGGCAGGTGACCACACCTTTGTGCCTTTTGCTCTTCTTTTTCCTCGAAGCAGCCCTCCCATTGATGCTCTCCTTGGCATCCATCTCATCACTGCTGTCACAGGACTCTCCCGACACGGAGAGAACTTCCTCAGTAGGGACACAGGAAGCTTCCAAACCACACAGGGATTTTACTGGAATGAAAAACAACAGTAAGTATAACAGCAGAGAGGAAAAGGTGATCCAGGTTCAGGAGATGCTTCAGTAGAACCACTGCATTAAAGCTTTCTGGTGAGTGACACAAGCAAGTAAATCCTGAGCTCGAGGATTACCTTGTCAGGGAAAGATTAGCAGGGGTGAATGAATGGGAAACATAATTATTCAGCTGCTTGTTTTAAAGAATGAACAATGAGGATGATTACCAGCACATTATGCAGATCCCACTGGTTTAGCTGAAGCTATTTAGAACTCCAAATAAAACAACAGGCTCTTTCTAAGGTGTAACTGGTTTCCCTGAACAGCAGAGTTGTCTTGCATGGCCATGTTCAGTCTGGATCCACCACCCACTCTGGAACTGTTTCATGAGCACTGAGAAGACTCACTCCCTTTGCAGCAGGACAAACATCCTGTGGCCGATGACACGATCCACTGGGGCTGGAACTCAGTGTCAAGTGCACAGGAGTTCCACTTACCAAGGAAAACAGTTGAGTCAGCTGGAGTTTGGGGTTGGTTTTTTTTCTGCATCTGGGGACATGTTTAGGCATATCCCTGTTCAGAAATATTATTTTTAAAACTCGATCTGTAAGCTGAGGGCTCATTAGGGCAGAAAAATCCACATGTGAGTCAGTAATGACAGTCTTGGAAAAAAGAAAGGTGTGGTCCTACATTACAGCTGTGTGAGGCACTGCCAAAGAGAGCAGCATTGCCACAGCAGCACAAAAGCTTTGAAAACAGGCTGTGAAATTCATTCAAGAGATGAATTTCAACCCAACAAGCTGGGTGAAGAACAGAACATGACTGTGAGGTCAGATGAGGCTTACAGTGTTCAAGCTTTTCTACCCAGCACAAACTGAAGCCCAGGACGGTTTTATACAGCCCAGTTCCAGTCACTGCAGTCACCAGTGCCACTGAAGAGCAAAATGTGCTGTTTGAATCACAGAGTAGCAGAAAAACAAACAACGACAACAACAAGAAACTGAACATAAACTCAGGTGAAAAAATATTCTCATTTCTAACTACCAAACAAGGTTTTAAAATTAAAAGACAGCAGATGGAAAGACAGGGCTTGACTGTACCCACTGACTAGACACACCTCAGTGCTTTGCTAAACCAGTTCTACCTCGCTTTGCACAGTTTGTTCTGTGTAAAGAACAAAATCTGTTTGTAAACTGGATGCTTTCCTGGCACCTGGATGTATTCATGGCAGTTGTTTCCCCCACTGCCAAATCCTACTTCTCTCTCCATGTGACCTTTCACAGGTAAAAAGAGAGTGAAATAGGTGGCAACACAAATGACAGTGAGTTAAGACATCAAATACAGCCAAGCAAGAGAGGACAAAACTGACAGGGACTCAGGGTGGGGTTTGGAAGAAGAGTCCACCCCACTCTGATAAGGAAAAGTCAACCTTTGAGTCAACAGCACAAGTCCACTAAACAGTGAATGGCTGCTCTGCAATCCTGCAGAGGCACCCTCTCTTCACCTCACTGTTGTAATCCTCCCATCCTGGGCATTTGAATAGGGAGGAAAAAAGCCCAGAAAAATTCCTCCTGGCCGTGGCTCCCCTGCTGGTGAAGCTCCCATGGGATGCTCCCTGTGGGAAGCACCCTGCCCACTGCAGTCACACCCAGCACGGGGTTTACTCTGAGCCAAGCTTCTGGAGGACAGCAAGGCCAAAGGTTGGAGCTGCTGTCCCCATGCGTGGCACCCCACGATACACAGATAAGGCTGGGCCAGATAAGGCTGCAGCACGGTCATGGCTGCACCAGATAAGGCTGCACCTGGGGCTGGGGAGGAGAGATCCCAAGGATCCCTGAATCTGGAGGGGAAACCCCTGAGACTGCACTGCAAAGACCTGGGAAGGGGGTGGGCAGGGAACTGCTGTGAGTCAGCAGGGTGAGGTGGAGGTGAGGCAGAAACACAGCAGGAAAGGGGATAAACAGGTGATGCTGGGGGCCGGGAGCACAGAACAGCAGCAGTTTGCCAGCATGATGCTGAAGTGCCAGACTTTGCCTCAAGGAGACAGAACACAGATGGGTGAACGGGAGTGGGAATGGGAGGAGAGAAGTCCCAATCAAAGGAGGCCACAAAAGAGGGAGGTGCCCTGATCTTAAAAGCTTGAGAAGTAGCAGCCGAAGAGCATGTTCATGAGCACCACTGCCCGACAGGCACTCATGCCAAGTGCATACTGTCTCCAAAAATGCAAGATTTCAGCAGCAAACCAAGAGTTTACCCTTATAAAAAATTCAATCAGCACTGTCAACACAACATTCACCTCCAACATGTGTGACCAGCTACATTTAAAAGGCTTAAACATCACCATTTCTCAAGCCAGTCGGGTGTGTTAGTTCAGAAAGCTCCCAGAGGAGGAGAAAGTAGATAACAAAATACGGCACTACCTTTCCAGGAAATCTCCTTGTTTACAGATTTCACCAAAAACACAGCAACACCCTCCCAAGACCTCCTTGCAACACGTTTGACTGAACTATCACAACCTTGCTCCCCCTGCAAAGAACTTTACCTGCTAATAAAGTTATCTACAGTTTTATATGTGATAATAAAGTATTAAAGACTTTTATCATGTTATTTTCTGCTTCGAGCAGGAGATGAAACCCAAGCTTTACCATCTTAGGCACTAACAAAGACTCAGCAATTCTTGCAGCAGGCTTTCTGCAAAACTTCCTATCTAAGTCCTTAACACCTGACTGTCTACAGAGTAGCATGGGCTCATTTTCAGCACTAAAGGACATACATTTTCTCAGTTTAAGGAAGATGAGTTTCCCAGGTCATGCAGAGGCCAGCAAAACATGAAGGCAGTGTGAGGAAGGCTGGGGCTCCAGAGAAGACTCACCTTCCTGCTGCACTGCGTTGGCCACAGCTTTCTTCACCCGTCCAGACTTCACGACAGCTGGGTCTGAGTTGGCATAATCTGCCACCGTCACTGCAGAGACGGGGAAACAAGGGTCAGAGGGATTAGGGATTATGGGAGGGGACAGAAGGGCTAAGAGTCATGATGCCTAAAGGGAACAGTCCCCAGAGGAGCAGAGGCTCAAGGAGGAGATGCACAAGCAGGAAAATGAGCCTCAGCAGAGAGGTGCAGGCCAGGAGTCCCCAGCATGTCTCTACTCCAGACCATCGGTCTACCAGGCTCAGGGGACCCTGAGCCAGCCCAGTGCAATTCTCCTTCTCCCACCACTGAGCCAACGATAATCCCATTCTCCCTCACACAGTCCAACGCGAGTGTGACTGATCCTCTGGTCCCAGGCTCCTCTTCCACAGGCAAAGAGGTCTCATTTCCACACATCCGTCCAGAACCCCCTCGCTGGGGGATCCCTCCTGGACGGAGCTCTCTGCCTGCACAAACCCGAGAGGGCCCAGCTCCTAGGTGAGACTGGACCGTCCTCCTTGCCCTCATCCCCCTCACCCAGGCCAAGCCCAGGCCCTTCAACTACCTCCTCCCTCAGGCCCTAATGCAGGCCCAGGCCTCCTCTCCGGCCTGCACCGGCAGGGCCGAGCTCGGCCCGGCTCACCTCAGGCCCGACTTCCCTTACAGTCCCCGCTCCCCCCCAGCCGCGGCCCAGGCCCGGCCCCGCTGGCCCGGCTCTCACCCCGCTCGGAGCACACATCGTCGGCGCGAAACTTGAGGCGTTTGCGGGCGCCCCTGCGGGGCATGGCGGCGGCGGCGGGGCGGCCGCGCGGGGCCATGTCCGGCCGGGCCCCGCGGGGACAGCGGGGACAGCGCCACAGCGCCCGCCCCGCGCCGCGCCGCGTCACCGCCGCGACACCGCGCGCCGCTCTGCCGTCACCGGGGCG
>WAAG01081513.1:89357-161129 GCA_013390105.1 Tichodroma muraria
CCGGGAATGCTCTGCCCCCCCCCCCCCCCCCCCACTGGGGATGCTCCCCATTGCCCCGCGGGCGGGGCCGCAGTGGGGGATGCTCTGTCTCCCCCGGGGGAGGCAGAGGGCCTGACTCGCTCCGGGGGGGTTTCGTCTCCCACCCCGTTACCCCTTGGAGGGGGTGTCTGAGTCAGGGTGTGCTGAGCTCCCGCATTTCCCTTGGGTTGAGTCTGAGCTGGGGGGTGTTAGTCTCACCCCGAGCTGCGTTGGAGGGGGGACTTGCTGTGCCCCGGCTTTACCCGCAGACTGAGGATTTGAGCCAGGGTTGCTCCTCTCAGTCCAGTGGTCCCGGACCGGGGGCAGAGCCGAGGAGATGTGCCTCCCCATCCCCACTGGGTGTGCAGGCAGGGGGGTGAAGGGTGGGCATATCCCCCGAGGCCACATGGTATGGGGGGCAGCGAGGGGGCAGTGATTCCTTAATCCAGGAACAGGGACAGGGGGCCTTGATTTTCAGCTGCTCTCTGCCCCTGGCAGTCCCCCATATCCTCCCAAGCTGTCCCTTTGCATCCCCTCCCCCAGCTTCTACCTTGCACTGAGGGGAGAGCAGGAATGCTGGGTGAGCCTGGTCCTACCACAGCCTTCTCCTGCTCCTCCGATTTCCCAGCGCTGTCTCCTCCCGCCTTCCTCAGTGCTGCCTCCAGCCCTGGAGCATCCACCCAGTGCCGAGCTCTCTGTCAGCCCCACTGAGCATCTGCCTAGCTCTGAGCTCTGGGCTGGACCAGCTCGTGGGGATGCTGCCACACAGATGCTCCTGGAGCTCAGTACCAGGTAAATGCCTGCCAAGCTGGGCCAGCTTGGAACTGGGAAGATGCTCACGGGCCTGGTTCAGCCTGAGCACTGGTGTACGCGCTCGCGGCTGGACCAGCAGAGCATCAGGCCAGCCTGGCTAGCTCCAGCTGTGCCCACACTGGTTCCCAGCCTCTCTTAGCTGGTGTCATCACGGCTGCTGCAAGCTGCCTCCAGACAGCACTATTTGCTCCTGAATAACCAGCCTTGAAGGGCTTGTTTATCCCCTAAATTGCATCATTAGAGCAGCAATTGGCTTAGGGAGCTGGGTTTTGTTAAAGCTGTGCAAACCCTTCTGGGGAGGCCCTGGTTTTGGCCAAGTCAGGGTTGGCAAAGTGTTCATTTTAGCTCGTTTGCCACCATCTGCTGGATGCTGGAATGAAGTTCTCCTGGTGAGTTTGATACCACCAAGCCACTGTGTGAACAGCAGCTGGTCCAGAGGCAAGAATGAGCTAGAGTTTGGGACCTGGATGAATGTGCCTGTGTGTTTTGGAATTTTCTTGGTTGTGGTACTACCCCCGCAGCAGGAGATGGAAAATTGGTGTCTTAGTCTCTGATGGTCTGAGAGTCTCAGGTACCTGAGCTCTTGGGGCCATCACGGTGTGCTGCTCCCTGCATGTGCTGGTTGGGGAACAGGACTGATCTCTAGGGACTTCCCTGGAGATTTGTCAGGGGCCATCAGCACAGGTCCCTGCTGCCATCTCCGTGGCACCCTTTGGTGCACAGGTGCCTTCCCAGCTTCAGTGCTTGCTCCTGCTGCAGCTCTTTCTCAGGAGTCAGACCAGAGGCTGTCTGGGGCCAGTGGCACAACGGGAGGACAGGGGTGCCTCTGAACTGTCAGGTTCCTGAGACACCAGTGATGGGACTGATGGACAGATCCAGCTTTCTCGAGTGGTCTGCTTGGCAGATGTGGGATTAAACATCTCATCCCTGTGCAGCTTTGTGTCTTTGTGGTGAGCGGGTCTTGCTCCGCACCAGTGGCTTGGTCCAGCTGTGCTTGGCAGCAGCTCCAGTGCAGATGCAGAGGGACTGGGTGTGCTGGAGATTTGTGTTCCTCCCTGTCTCATCTGTCTCAGAAGACACCAGGGATAAACTCCCTCTGAAACCCTTCTCATCTGCATCTTTGGAGGGACCTTTTTGCAAGTCTTGTCCTTTGGGGCAGCTCCCACTGGGGGCTGGGAATGAGGACAGGGATGAGGAGGAGGCTGAGTGAGTGAGTCGGTGGGTCCCACTGTGCTTGGTGAGGATGTGGAGGTCCTGAGTCAGTGCTGGGAAAGAGCCTGACAGCCTGTGCTGGAGCTGGAAGTTCACACTGGAGCTGGGAGAGGCATTCTTGGAGCCTTAGATGGAGCTGAACTCAAACTGGGGCCCAACTGGGAATACCTCTGGAGGGCTTCACTCTGTGCACATGGAGAGACGTTGACATGGGTGTCCATCCTCTGCCTGGGGAGTGCCATTTCAGAGTTTCCAGCAAAGCAGAAAGATACTGTATTCTTGATCTAACTTTGAAACCTTAATTCACAATTAATTTCCTATTAAAGAATGCTTTGGTGAGCCAGAGGTTTCCCAGATGGCTCCCAAAAGTGAGCTGTGAGGTCTTTGAATATTAACTGGAGGAGAAGGCTGTTGGATCCGTTGCCCAGCTTCCTTCCCAGAGAGGTGTGAATGATAGTGCCCTCCTTATGGATGATTTCTGGGACATGCCAAGCACCAGGTGTGGGGTGACACACAGCCAGGCTGAGGGCTCTGCCATGGACCCTGCAGGTGGGTCCAAGCCTTGGCCACACTCCTGGGGGATGTGGTTGGGAGTTTTCAGTGCTTAAAGGCCTCCTCTGTAAGCAGACGAAAGGCTTGGAGGTGGGTGCCCGCCCGTGTGGGTGTGCTCACACAGGCTGGCATTTGAGAGGGAGGAGGCAAAATATCACATGGAACAACTGCAGTGTTGGGGGACCGGTCTGCATTTGGGCCCATCTGGAGCAGAAGTTGTGGAAAATGATTCAAGGCTCTTTGCTAAAAAAAGTTGTGCTGATATAATTGGGTTTTGTTTCTGTTTGTTATGTGGTCAAGCAGGTTGAAACCCTTGTGGGGACAGGGTAAAAGCCTTATGTTCATTTGTAGGGTAAGGATGTCCTGAGGAATCAGTCTGAGAAAGCTAGGGCAGTTCAGTCTGGAGAAGAGGAGGTTGTGTGGAGACCCCACAGCCCCTTCCATAGTGGGAAGGGGCTACAAAGAAGCTGGAGAGGGACTCTGCATAACGAAATGGAATGACAGGACAAGAGGGTTCACACTGAAAGAAGAGATTTAGATTAGATATTGGGAAGGAATTCCTCCCTGTGAGGGTGGTGAGGCTCTGGCACAGGTTCCCCAGAGAAGCTGTGGCTGCCCCTGAATCCCTGGAAGTGTCCAAGGCCAGGTTGGTCAGGGCTTGGAGCAACCTGGGGTTAGTAGGAGGTGTCCCTGCCCATGGCAGGGTGTTGGAATGAGCTGAGCTTTAAGGTCCCTACCAGCCTGAGCCATGCTGTGATACTGTGGCTTTATGAATGAAGTGGCTGCTCATCTCTCTCTGATTTTTGTGCAAAACTGTGCTTTGAGCAGCCTTGCTGCCCCTCAGCCCTGGGCAGCACTGGCAGGGCAGTGACTCCCATCCTACAGAAGTTTTGGGCTTCTCCCAAAGCCACTGGCCAGGAGGGGACTGACCCTGTGTCCTCCACATTGCCCTTCCTTAGCTGAATCTTCACCCTGATGTTTTAAGGAGCTCGTGGGTCGCTGTCTCCAGCTCTGTAATCCTGCAGGACTGACAAGGCTGGAATTTATCTGAAATGCAGATTATTTTTTTTCTGCTCCTGGTTTTCAGTTCCTGCCACGCTTCTCTTAGCAAGCGCGAGGAGGTGCCGGTTGGGTGGCTGTCTTTAATTGCATCCAAAAATTAAAAAAAGAAGAAAACAAGTGGCAGATGAGAGCTCATTTCCCCATCCTCCTGTCTGTGTCGAGCGGTTTCCAGGAGAAAAACAGGAGAGGGTCTCCAGGAGAGGGCCAGTTCCTGGGGATTTTTGCTGCGCGGTGCCTCTGCCCTGCAGCTCCCGCGGTGCTGAGCCCCTCGTGCCGGTGGTCCCGGAGGCAGAGCCGTGCCAGGGAACGCGGGGGTCCGGGCCCAGCTCCTCCCTGGGGAGGCGAGGCGTTGTCAGCATGGCAGGGTGCTTTAAATAGCGGCCGCGGGGATGTGCGGCAGCGAGGGAGGGAGGAAGGCTCTTCCTGCCTGGTCTCCTCATCGCGCCTTCCAGAGAGGGCAGCGTCCCTCGCCAGGGCAGGGTGGCAGGCAAGGAAGGGGCCCCCTCTCAGAACTGCTGCCGTGCACCGGGTGCATGCATTTAAACTTCTCATTTCCACCCTTTCCTGGTGGAAATTCCTGGTGGAATTTTCTCTGCAATTCCAGATTCCCTCCTGGCCACATCATGGTGTGATGTGTTGGGACAGGGCAAACGCACTGCAGCCGTGGGGTGCCCCGGGGGTCCACAGCCCAGAGGGAGGAGTTGGGCTGAACTTGGGATGGCTGGAGCCTGGGAGAGGGGGATGTCTGGCCCCAGCCCCACTCTCACCTTTTCAGTCTCAATAGTGCAGAGCATCCTCACATGGATTTTCTCTTGCCAAAGCCTGACCTTTCTGGTGCCAGAGAGGAAGGTGTTTATAGCCTCACTGTGGCATTAACACAGGTGTCATAAATCTGATCTCAGGCTCTTGATCATGAGTTAAATAGTCTTGGTGGTGGTGCCTAGAACTGCTCCCCATGCAGACATTCCCAGTGCCAGGGACTGTGGACACAGAAGGGCAAGATGGGCTTGTACAAAATCCATAATCCACTTAATCTGCCCTGTAATTCAGTGTCTGGCAGCTGTAACTAAGTAGATATGGGCTTCTTTCAAGCATCTTCCCCAAACTGTTTTCCAGGAAGGAGTAAAAAAATGTCCAGAGGTTATTTTTGCCTGTGGCTGATTTATTCACATGCTGATCAGCCAGGAGAGGAGTTATTCTGGTCCCACACTGCCCCACATAACACCAAGTGCCGTGTGCGAGTGTGGTTTCCCTGGGAGACATTGGGGGATGGTGCTCCTGTTTAGGGATGGAGCTCTCGGGAACCACCTTGGAGGCTCTGTGTCCTTCGAGCCCCCTCGGGGTCCGCAAAGGAGGTCAGAGCCAGGGGACACAGGCTCACCCTCTGTCCCTGGTGATAGGTCCGAGTCCTGTGTCCTGGGGTGGTGGAAGGCTCTGTGTTTTTCAATTCTTGCTCCATCCTGAGGAGTACCAGCTTGGTTGGGATCTCCCTGGGTGAGACGTGGATTTGGGAAGTGCAGGGAGCTGTTTCAAGGCTCTTTTGGGCGTGGTGTTGTTTCGAGGCTCGGGGGGGGGCGCGTTGTCTGGGACAGTTTCTCTGTGGCATGCAGTGGCTCTAGTGCTCCTGGATTTTTCCCTCCTGTGTTTGCTTTCCCGGGCATGCTGTGAATCTGAGCTCTTACTCTTGGGAAGGAGTGGTGGGAGTGAAGTGTGAGGGTGGCACAGCCAAATCCTGCTTTTCTCCTGTATCTGCAGAAGGGAATGTTTCCCTGGGGCATTCCAGTGTGGCCACAGCTGGTTTCTGGCCATGGATTGGGATGTGCCAGGGTGGGAATCACTGGGAAGTAGTGCTGCTAGAGCCTTTGCCATCCCAACATGCTGGTGACGTGTCTCCCACCTAGCTGAGGGTGGAATCACTGTTGGCTGTGTCCCTGTGCAGAGATGCTGGTAGCAGCAGAGGTCCCATCAGTGGGAGGCAATGTCCAGCCTGGATGCACTGCTGGATGGGCAAAGGGGACCCAATCCCCACATCTCCTGCAGCCAGGGCTGTATGTACCAGCAATTTGGGCTAAGGCAGGCTGGGGAAGATTGAGGAGGCCATGTAGGGGTAGAGGAGCAGCAAACCAAAGCCTCTGAAGGATCCATAGGGGTGTTGACCAACCCAAATTTTCAAGCTTTGCTGATTGGAAAACCTGGCTGTGCTAGAGAGTGGATGGGTGGAAGTTCTGGAGATTCCCATGTGCCTGTGGAGAGTTGCTTGTGGAGAGTTTCCATGTTCCTCTCCAGCATTGCAGCATTTGGAAGCTGATGTGCCTTTGCTGGGACATGGGATGGAGCCTTGGGTCACTGCCAGCATCCCTTGGAGAGCCTCCTCCCAGAACCCTTCCGGGGGCTTGGGCTCTCCATGCCCATCGTGAGCATTCCATTGAGCACCATGTGCTCAATAACATGGCTTTACTCATTTTAACCCATCAGGTTTTAATTAGAGCCAGAAGGCTCATCTCTCCTGACCTGAGCTGTTTTTCCATTGATCCCAGATCCAGAAAGGGTTTACTTTGCTGCTGTTACCTGTCTGACATCCAGATGTGCCGCCCAGAGAGCGGCTTGTGATTGATGGAGAGAGAATCTCCCCAGCAACAAAACCTGGATGATAATCACTCATTTAGAGCCATCACTTTGGGTTTCCATAATAAAAAAGGAGCATTTCTTCCTGCTTTTGATCATCTGCTTCTAGTTAGTTTAGTTAGCAGACTTTCACAGTGGCCATTTTTGGAGTTGGCAGCCAGAGCATCCCTGCATGCAAGAAATGGCTTTTGTTATGTGTGTCCTTCATGTTCACATGTTTATGGAGATATCGTGTCTCCTAAACTGAGGCTGCCATGAGCCCCAGCACTGCTGATCAGCGCCTGGCTCTCCGGGAGCGCCGGTGTCGCTTTCAAATCACACGTTGTCAATAAGTCTGATTCCGAGTGCCCTGCAGCAAATGGCATCAGCCTGCACGGGGAGAGCTTTGCCACTCGTCCTCCCGCGGCCTAAAAATACCAGCGCCTGAATTCTCCAATGGCTTGGCTATTGCACAGCCTCCACTCCTGCCGAGACACTGCTCGTGGCTCGGTGCAGGACATCTGCTGCACTCCCAAGGGTCACACTCTGCCCTCCAGATCTGGCCTATAGGTAATGCAGCAGCTGCATCAATTTAGGGGCAAATGAGCATTTATTACCTTTACTCTCTGTGCTGTGAGGTGTGTTCATAATCAAGGATGTGGGGTCCAGGAGGGAAATGATGGCACCTTCTCTGGTAGCTACTGAGGGCCCATTTCATGAGGAAAGGGTGAATTTTGGGGACTTCATGTAGCACCAAGCAAAATACCTCAAAACCCTCTCATAACTCTGTGTGTGTGTCCTGGGAGTCTGTTCCATCCTCTTTGTGAATATGATCTTTTCACATGTGGCTTTGAGATGTGGAATACAGATGGCCAACTGTTTTGCTTTGAGAGCCAAGTCTCTGTTGAGTAGGTAAATGCAGGGGGCTTGCTGGTGTTTCCAGTTCACACAGGGCACTGGGCAAACTGGTGTGCAGGCAGCAGGCTCTTGTATCCAGCAGCTTTCAGCCTCCTGACCCTGCTGGCTTGTGGTAGAGCAGGGAGAGCTCATCACTTGAACTATGAATGAATCCAAGGGCTGATGTCACAGGCTGTGATCCTGGGGGGAAGTGACAAACTGGCTTTGTGGCACCGACAGGGATTCAAGGAGCAGAGCTGGGTGTGATGGATGTGCAGACTGAAGTTCAGCACAGCTGGGAGATGCTGAGCTGTGAAACAGGATGTGTTTCTTTAGGAGACCTTGGATTGAAGGTATTTGGATTTTCCTGTCTCCGTCTCAATGTGATTGTCCTGTTTGCTGCTGGGAAGTTCATGAGGGGGCTGGAATGCAGCAGTGTGGGAACAGGGGTTTGTGGAACACACAGGGCTGGCTGCTCCCTGGGAGCCCTACACCCTGCTGCAACGTGGTCAGGCCATGGACACAAGCACTGCTAGTTCTCCCAGTCTTGCAAAGAGAATGTTTATTTTTGAGGCTGGAAAGGTGAGGAAGCCAGTCACCAGCCCCACCAGCTGGCAGACACTGGCTGCTTCGAAGGAAATCCAACCACTGGAGATGCCAGGGAGGGGCCATCACTGCCCCGGCCCGGGGACAAATCTAGTGACCCATCAGGAAGAGCCACCCTGGTCTGTCAGACCAAGGTGTCTCAGGTCATCCATCACTCAGTGCCTGGACTTCCTCCTTCCAAGAACTCTTGACTCCTGATGGGCTGTCCTAGGGTGCCTCAAATTGCCAAAACCCTGGTGTGGGGAATGAAGCAGAAGGCTCTTCCCATGCTACTGCCTGCACCTGGAGCTTTCTCTCTTTTCTCTTGGTGCAGGTGTAGAATGCCCACCAGGAGAGTGACATGGGTCAACTCCTGTGTGGTCGCTCATGAGATCGACATTTGTCTGAGCATGTTCTCCCAAAAGTGTGAGAATTTGGAGGATTTATCCCCAGATCATGGAATCAAAGACTCAGAATCATTAAGGTTGGAAAAGACTTCCAAGATCATCAAGTCCAACTTTTGACTTAATACCACCATGGCCATTAAACCATCAGAAGTTGCTTATGAGCACCCAGTTTAACCAGTCCCTGGGGCAGCTGGGACCTTCATGGTTTCCTTTTGCCCCTGTCTATCCCCCCTGGCATGAATTGAGGCTGATAACTCTGACGCAGCTGCTGAGTGCACTTGGTGGTACCCAGAACTTCTGTAAATATGGAATATGTATGGGCCTTCCGGGCCCGAGACGGGTGATGATGACACCAGTACCCAGTGCAGGCTGGCAGGGGAGAACTGTCCAGACAGACTGATGGTGAGAGGAGGATGCTGAAGGTGATGGTGGCCACTGGGATGGCTTTACTGCCTCTGTATTTTCCTCTGAAGGTGATGGTCTGGGTTTGTAGAAGTCCAGCCTCTGTGCAGGCACAGCTCCCATCTCCCTGCTGCCTCGGCCTTACTCCTGCAGGAAGCGTGTGAGGTTTGACTCTCGCTTCTTCCTTCCCAAAAAGCGAATCTCGTCAGATTCGGAGGACTCCGGCCGCACCGTGGGTGTGGGTGTGGGGCAGAGCAAGGCTGGGCTTGGAGAATTCCAAGGCTGGGGGAGCCGGGGCCGTGCCCGGAGGGGGCGGGGTGGAGCCGCGTGTCCGCAAACGCGGCTCCTGGGAGGCGTTGGAGGGAGATGCCAAGAGAGGAGGATGCTGCCGGGAATGCGAGCGGCTCCCGCTGCAGAATTCCCGGCGCGGCAGCTGGGGCAATGCCGGAGGGATCAGCGGGGTGGGAGCAGGGACGGGCTTTGTGTCCGAGCGGGGGTAGCGCGGCTCCGGCCCGACCTCCCGGCGGGGATGGAGCTGCCGTGGCTGGGAGCGGAAGCGGGCAGTCCCGCAGTGCTGCGTGACAGTGACAGTGACAGTGGCAGTGACAGCCCCGGCACTCCTCCCTCCCAGCAGCGCCAGGGCCGTGCGAGGCCGCGGTGGTCCCTGGGGGCTCACAGGGGTGGGTGTCCCCTCCTGGGTGATGCCAGCTGCTTTTCCAACTCGAGATGTTGGCGGCTGCATTCCCGGCCGTGCTGCTGGCGCTGCAGGTGCCCGGGGGAGCAGGAGCTCCCTGGCCCTGTCCTCGGGCAGGCACAGTGGGGACGGCATGGAAGGGGTGGCAGGAGGGCAGGATCAGCGCCTCTGGAAGGATGTTTCAAAATCCGGGGGGATTTAACTGTGTTTCTTTGGGACCCGCTCACTGGGGGTCGGGGTTATCTCGGAGCTGCTGTCACCCTCCTGACAGGCACGGCCTCTCAGGACCCCAAATTCCTCACAGGTCACTCCAGGCACAGCTCTGGAGGTCAGCCCACCCTGGAGTCACCAGCGTGTTTTTCAGAGCCCTTCTCAGGTGGTTGCTCCCCCACTTGTTCTCTGTCTGTTCAGCTTCCCCCATCATATCCCTCTTCTCATCATTCATTATTTCTCTCCAGGTGAAGGCTTTTTAATAACAACTGACATTTCAGCCATTTTTTAGTAATTTCCTTTCTTCTACTCCAATTTTCTTCATCTTCTTCATAGCTAGAAAGCCTTTCTTTGTCCTTGGCCAGAGGGGAGGTGTCTGTTATTGCCTCTGTTATCATATTCCAGGAGGTTTGATCGGGTTAATGAAAATCCTTCTGGGTTTTTCTGTGTGTCGCTTCCACTCCCATCTTCTTTAGCCTGATTGCTTAAGGAAATTAAACCAAAAGCCTTGTTGCATCGTGGCCTTTTCTCTCCCCCTGCTTGCTCTTGAGCGTGTTGGTCTCTGATGGGGTGGAGAGCTCAGAGTGCTCGAAGGTTTGTGATGGCTATTGGAGAGGACAGAGCCAGGGCACACCCCAAAGGGATGTGGGGCATGGGGCCAGTGGTGCAGGGCTGAGGCTCATCGCCCAGAGAACAAGGCTGTGAATCCCACCAGGAATATGAGGGACAGCAGGGCTGTTTCCCCCAGCCCATGAGATAACGTGGGATTAAGCCCATAGGATAACAGGCCACAATACTGGTATTTACGCTGCGCAGCTGCTGTTCCTGAGCTCAGGAAGGGATCCAAAGGAGGATCCAGCCTCACAAATGCGGGGTTAGCCTGGGATTTGGGAGACCTGGGCTGTGTTTGCAGGTGCAGACTCACATGTGGCTGTGCTTGAGGGCTTTTCCTGCAGCAGCAGGAGCTGCAGCTGCTTTAAGCTGATCTCCTGGAGTGTAAACTGCAGTGACAGGAGAGCCAGAGGAGATTTTCTGCTCCTGCCCATGCTACAGCAGGGAGAAGCAGTAGAGCTTTGCCAGTGGCTGCTGCAAAATCTGGTTCCTTTGGTAGTAATGTGGGGATTGTAGCAGTGCTGGTGAGGGAAATCTTGGGGGTCCTGGGGGAAATGTGGAGTCAGAAGCTCAAGTATGTCAGTGGAAAAGGACCAAGGTGCTTCTTGGGGTGTCCTTGTTGCCCTTTGTAGCAAGTGATGGGGCACCTCTTGAGCGTGTCCCCTCCTGTCCCAGCCCATCCTGGGGACAGGAATCGCCCCTTCCAGCTCAGAATTTTCTGTGAATCTGCCAGGCTGAGGAGGAGAATTTGCTGGGAATTCGTGCAGCCTGGAGGTGCAATGCCCACACTAACAGTGAGGGAGCAACATGTCTGCCTGGCAGTTCAGCTGGGGACTTCTCACCTGCGCAGTCCCGGCGGGGGACTACTCACCTGAGTTCCTGCTCCTTGGCACCAAATCTGCTGTAGAGCTGCACTCTGAAGGTTTTCCTCTTCCTTCACTTTGCATTTACCTCTGGTGTTTATTTTGGAAGCCTCTTTTGCTGATTTCTCTTCAACCAGCATCCATCAGGCCTGGGGCCTGGCTGAGCCCCAGGCCCTTTCCCAGTCCCACTGCTGGAGGAGATTGGACTTGCCATTCCCACCTCCTGCTCCATGTTGCCTATTCCCTGCCTGATCCCACCTCCCTTGTGGTCCCTCCCAAGGTGAGGAGCTCACTGGGTGACACCCAGCACAAGGGCACTAGTAGTCTGGCAGTGGGTCCTCAGCAGGTCCCCCACAGGGTCCCTTCTGCTGGGGGATCCCCAAACTTGTGATGCTGTTAGAGGGGGATGCACAGAGGTGGTTCCACGTCCCAGCTCATCCCCTGTCCTTTTCACCTTGTTTGTGCTCTGATGGGTACAAAGGCCTGATGGGAAGACAGGGCCATGGTCACAGTAATGCAGCTCTTTGGGTGTGGTTTGGAGCGAGGTTTCCTGTCCACCTGTGAGAGAGACCTGGATAAACGGAGAAGGGCTTGGCAGTGGCCCCTGCTTGTATGGGTGCCTGCATTGTTCCTCTTTCCAGGAAGCATTTTGAGTTCCTTTGTTCTCTCCAGCCTCTCTTGTGATGGTGGTGAGTTGGGCTCTGTAACTGAGGAGATCTGAATAATCCAGTGAGGAAGCTCCTAATTCGAAGACATGTCTGTAATAATTAAATTATTATCTGGAGGGAAGAGAGAGCAGCTACCAAAATGGGGCTAATTAAAATCCAAACCCAGGATGACTTGGGCTCTGGGCCAGAGCAGAGCAGAGTCTGTTGGGGATGTCTTCATGTGTAATTGCTTTTCAGAACATCAGTCCCCACCAGAAAACCCATCTGTTTCCCTCAGGAGACTCGGACTGACCCAGAAACCGTCTTGCCTTGCCCTGTCCCATGTTCCCCAGACCAGACGCAGCTGGAGAAGGCCACATACCGTGCAAAGGGCAGAGGAGATGGCGAAACCCAGTTTGGGAGGGTGTTTGGTTCTTGAGCTTCAGGAACTAGATTCCACCTTATCTCTGGAACATGTAGGCCCTTATTTCAGCACTCAGAACTCGCTGATGCTCTTCAGAAATCCCTGAGAGCAAGGAGCAAGGTGGGCTCGGATCCATCCCTGCTCTATGCGTGGAAAGGTTTGGACATGCAAAGGTGCCAAAGGGACCCAGTGCCTGGAAGGAAGGTGGCTTTGGCTGTAGGGAGAGATGAATCCTGTTCAGGTTCGCTCCGCATCTGGGGCGGGAGCACCCTGGGAGAGGCTGTATGGCCTGTAAGGATATAGAGCACTGCTGGATGTGAGCCCAGCCCTGGAGCTCCCTGTCAACTCTGAGCAGGTCCGGGCAGGTGAAGACGGCTCTGCTGAGCTGAAAGATGTTGACCAACAGCTGTGGTTTTGATGTTGGAGGAGAGAAAGGGCCTTTGGACAGCACCTCATGCTGTGCCGTGAGGGTGGGAGATTGGCAGGGTGGGTGTTAATGTGCGTTCCCAGAGCTTCTGGGAGTGCTTTGCCTGTCAAGCCCAGAGTCCACCACGTTTTCAGAGTCCACCATGTTCTTCAGCATGGCCAGCACTTTGCAAATGGCAAGGCACAAAAATCCCACCTCAGTCACATACTGGTTGGATGCAGGGTAAATTTCATCCTTCTGAGCGCCTACACTGGGTGCATACACTGGGTGCATCCTCACACCAGGGAGGTGTTGCTGCTGTGTCTTCATGGGCTGAAGGTCCTCTCTTGGTGGTGGCAAGGTGGAACCCAGCAGCAATCATCACTCAGGTGACCTGGCCTGGAATCGCTGTATTTCGTCAGGGAAGCGATTGTAGCTGTCCAAACCAGGCACCTTCCAGAGCTGGTGAAGATAAATTGGTGCATTTACCCAGAGGAGACAAGGCCAGGGAGCTCTGTCTATCAGGTACTCACATGTGAGCATCACTCAGCGAATGTCCCCGTATCAGCACGACAGGTGAAGGTCACCTCAGGTGAGCTGGTGCCTGCAGGCAGCTCTGAACTTGGGGAGATGGGAGGAGGGCACAGGAGCCCCTCCTGGGCAGGGAGCCACTTCTGCTCGGGTGAACATCCCACCAGTCCTGACACATGCTGGGTTTTCTGCCTGTGCTGCCCTGGAGGGGCTGCAGCTCTGCAGCAGCACAGCCTGGCACTGCTGGGTGCTGGGGCTCAGGGACGGCCTGGACCCGCCTCCGGGCAGTGCTGCTGGAGCTGGGCTCTGCCTGCTGCCACATCTGCAGGAACAGCACTGGGGGGTTCACAGGGTCCAGAACTGTGTTGTAAAAGAGCCAGAAATTTAAAGCTGTCTGCAGAAATGGTCACTAAACCCTCTGGAAAGCGTTGGCTCAGCTGCTGTGCTTGCATTGTGTGTGGAGAGAGATTCCCAGCCCCACTTGTGTCTTTTGCCTTGTGAGTTTTGATATGCTCTTGGCTTTTAATAGAGAGCACACAACATCCTCAGCTCAGGGAGCAGATGTTTTCCAAGGCATTGGGATATCCCATTTCCTTCATTCCCCCACGAGGGAGTTTAAGGTGTCCTGGCACCCACATTTTTGAGTGTCCACAGGATTAAACTGGGACCAGGTAGGAAACCATCCCACCTGCAGCTCTTCCCACCAGTGGTGCACCAGTGTAATTACCCACACTTCATTCCTTTGAAAGCCTGCTGAGCTGCAGATCTGTCCCTCCTCTCCTGGTGATGTCTCATGGACTGGCCAAATCCTTCTCTAACCTCCTGGGGTGGTTCAGGGGATTGTTCCTGGTGCTGGGTTGGACAGGACTTGGAGCAACCTGCGATAGTGGAAGGTGTCCCTTGGCAGGGGGTGGAACAGTATAGGCTTACAGGTCCCTTCCAACCCAAATCAGTCTGGGATCCTGTGAACTCAGCGTATGCAGGAGCCCCCAGAATACTGGGGGTGGCAGAGAGCTGTTCCCAGGGGCTTTGGGCCAAAGGGTGAAACGGGTTCAGTGTTTTTTGAGTGCCCTTTGGGGGTGATGGATGGAAGCAGGGGTCAGGCTCAATGGTGCCATGGTTGGGGCTCCCTCTTGGGTAAGGTGGGATGGCCATGGGAGCCTGTGGGTAGCACAGTGAGGACAAGGGCAGAGCTCCTGGGGCTCCCGTGCCAGGCAGGGCAGTGCCTGGGGACACCAAGGACACTGCATTAACTGGGCTCCACAGAGCTGACATTTTGAGAAGGAGAAAGTTAGAAATTGAGTTGAACTAGTGCCCAGTGCTGGATTTTGAGATGATACATGCCCAGATGAGAGCTCTGCTGCCATGGGGGAGGGCTGCTACCCCTCTGCAAACCACCACACTCCCCACACTTTCTGGAGCAATTTGGTGCTGCTTCCCTCAGTTTGAAGCTTTCTCTGTTTTCTCCAGTCCCCAAACGAGGGGAGCAGTGGTGGGACAGGGTGTTTCTTCTGGTCCCTCTCTCTGCTCATCCCATGTTGAGTGAAGCCCTCAAGGGGCTCTGCTGCGGGATCCAGCACAGCTCATCATATTCATTTAAACCTTGATTATTCCCTGGAGGGAACTGGACTTTCATATCACTTACATCTTCCTTGTGGCCTATATCCAGGAGGAATCATCTCCAGATGGAGTTTTTCCATGGCAGTCTATTTTTGAGCTGCTTTCTGTGGTTCCTCTGATGCTTAATAAGGGCTGAGCTAATCCCACAGTTCTCCTAAAGAGGAACAACTTGGATTTTCCTTCTAAAGCATGGCATCTCCAGGCCCTCTGCCTTGCTGGTGTAGTGAGTGGGACATCCTCCCCTGTGTCATGTGCAGGGCAGAGGCTCCACCAGAAGAAAGTCCTTCTTGCATGAAACAAGGCTTAAAATGCTCGACAGGAGTAGGATGAGTCCTTCCTGCAACACTGTGGCTTTGGCTATGCCAGGTGTACTGGGTGTGCCAGGTGTGCTGAGTGTGCCAGGTGTGCTTTGTCTGGGGCTTATTACTTTGCACCTGAGGGGTGTGGGATGGAGATGTGACTCTGCTCGATGTTGATTCTGACAGAGCAGACAGGGCTCCAGTTCCTGAGCCTTGCCCCCAGCCACCCTGTAATGTCACTGTCCTCAGATGTCCCCGCACGGCTGCTCCTGCCACGTCCTGCTCCTGCCCCTGTCACTGGCAGGGGAAAGACATCGGGAGCTGACCCTGCCTTGGGCCATCCCCTGGCACCGGGGTCGTTCCAGCCTGGATGGGGGTGCTCGGGGCTGTTTGCCTCTGCTGCTCCTTGCTGGGATTCATCCACCCCTTCCGAACCAGTGGGGCACAGCCACGGTGCCATGGCAGCCCAGCTTGGCAAGGGAGGGCTGGGGTTATCTGTGGTGTGAAGGTGCTTGGGAGGAAGAGCGGGTTTCAGTCAGGCACGGACTTGACCCCATGGTCCTGCCTTGTCCCATGTGGAGCTGAGCATCCACGTGTCCCAGTAGGGGAGGAGATGCTTGTGGTAAATCCTGTGAGGTTTCCTTACCAGGCGTTGCAGAGCTGTCCTGGTGCTGGATCTGCACATCCTCAAAGCCTGAGTATCCAGAACCGAGAATCCCACTGCCCACCACTGCATCTGGGCAAAAGCTCTTTAGGAACTAGCTGTGCTGTCAGCAGGGGGATTACGTAATTGCTAAAGTCCCTTAGCACAGGCAAGGAACAGCAGAAGGGATGAAAACAAGGGGGAATCTTCCTACCCCCCATCACCTGAGTTACTGAAACCATCCCAGTCACCTCTTATTGGGGTCATCCAGTGCCCAAACTCTTCTGGAACAGGAAGGACTAAAACCTTCTGTGCTTTGGGGGGATGGAGGAAAGGGGAGCCCTGCCTGGATTTTCTGCAGGTGGGATGGGGAGCACGAGGGGAACTTGAGGCACAGTCTTGCTGCTGTTGTCTCTGTGTGCTAGGGTGGTTGGTGGTGAATTGCTGAGCTCTGGAGGCCTCCCCGGGGCCAGGGTTGTGCTTCACGACCATTGGTGTTCCCTTGCAGGTTGTCACGCCTGCAAAACCCCAAAGTGTGATGCAGGGATGTGTTCCTGAGTCTGCTGTGGTCCAGCCTGAAGCAAACAGCACTGAACACATCCCTGCTCTGTCCACTGTGGCTCTGAACATCCTCTAACACTTCCCAAATTTCACTGAAAGCCCCATCTGCCTGTTCCCTGATTCCAAACTCCCTCCCTGGGCTCTTCCTCAACCCCACTCATAATTTAGAGTCTCATGAAGGATGGTTGGCCAGATTGGACAGAGCTTGGAGCATCCTGGTCTCGTGGAAGGTGTCCCTGCGCACAGCAGGGGTTGGAACTGGTTGAGCTTTCAAGGTCCCTTCCAAAGCAAACCCCTGTCCGAGCGGGGCAGGGAGTGGGATTTTGCTCTGGGCCCTGGGGAGCTCACTGAGCCACCTTTCCTTTCCACCAGTCATGGAGTTGGTGGCTGAATTTTATGCTGGGAACTGGGCAGATGTGCAGCTGATGTGTGGGAGTGGTTATCCCTGCTGAGGCTTGTGGCAGGGAGAGCCTGCTGAGGGTGTAGAAGAGATTCCAGTGGGATGGGTGGTGTGGGGGAAACCCTGGATCTTGGGCAGACCAGGCATGGAAGCTCCTCAGGTGCACATGTGGCTTGCCCCGGGGTTTCTCTACGAGCAGCAGCCTCCCCTGTGCCCTGGGCTGGGCATGGGCTGGGTCTGGGTGCCAGGGCCTGGGTGGGTGAAGAGGCACCTCTACAGCAATTGGCAAGGCTCAGGTGCACCCGTGGCACAGATCTCCTCAGCCCCCCTTGGAGCTGGTGACTCTTCCCTCATCACTGAATAAATTAGCACCACAAGTGCTCACGGGGTGTGACTAAAGCAGGGCAGGCGCTGGTTTGGCAGTGAGGGGGAGGCCCCCGGCTCCAGCCCGGCAGGCTCCCAGATGAGATAACTCCTCAGCAGAAGTGTCATGGGGGCGGGAGGGATGTACCCGTGGTAAAACCTTTAGTGAAATCATGGAAAATCACCAGCCATTCCTCTGTGTCTCAGCAAGTGTCTTCTCACTGAAGCTGTGCCCTGGTCTTGGGGAAACTGAGGCACAAAGCCTCGCTTTCCCATAGGTAAAGGGACTTTGCAGTGATGCCCCTTCTGTGACAAGCACAGGATTTTCTCCCAGTGGTTGTGGATCACTTACCTGTGCCTTGTCCCCGGTCGGAGGAGTCTGCATCCACCTTGGCTGGAAACCAGCCTGATTGCTGGGATGGATCCCAGCAATCTGCCTTTCCTGGCAAAGTCACCCAGGGGCTGGCTCACCTCGATGTGCTGCTTCTGTAGGGATTGCATTTCCTTCTGCTGCTGTTTAAAGTAACCTTCCTTGAGAGAGAAATCAAAGACTCTCAACATCTTAACACAAGGAAAAACTACTTTCCATGGAGGAAGGCAGAGCACCAGAACAGCTGCTTGGGGAGGGTGTGGAGTCTTCCTCCCTGGAGACATTCCAAAGTCACCTGCATGTGTCCCTGTGTCACCTGCTTGGGGTTTGACCCTGCTTTGAGAGGGCATTGGGCTCGATGATCTTCAGAGGTCCCTTCCCTTCAGACGTCCTAAGCTCTGGGCTTGTGGGATTCTGTGACTTTGGCCTAACAGAGCTAAGGACAGGGGGTTTGGTTGCAAAGTTATGGAACAAAAGGATGAATGAGCCATGTGTACACACAGCAGAGCAGCAGCTGGAAAATGAAATGGTTTTAACCAGAACTGGGGCTTTTTTGTGTTGGTTTGGTGGCTGCTGAAACCCCTCCTTGTCCCCGTGGATGGATCTGAATGCAGACCACATCCTGGAAGAGGGATGTGAGCTTGGTCTCATGGATCAGGTACATCCATCTCCTCTCTTCCAGGTCATATGGTGATTTTCCAACCTCTCATGCACCAAAGGAATTGGGATTTCTCCAGGATTTTCACAGTCCTGTCTTTCAGTGATGCTGCTGGGTAAAGGTGACTGGAGTGGGGTGTGATTACAGGATTTGGAGTATTTGGTTTGTGTTTTTGCTGGTTTGGGTGAGCCCCTCATGCCAACTGGGGCAGCTGTGCCACGGAGTGAAATCCAGCTTGTGTTCCAGCAACCACATTCCCGTGCTTCTCCAGAACACGCCTTGTGATTCCACACAGGCTCCTGGGATCCTCAGGGCTTCGGCAGCATCCTCAGACCTGTGGTCCTCTCTCCTCCCAGCCGTGTCTTTGGCTGTTGCAAATGCAGAGATGAAGTCTCAAGGTGAGCCTGGGCTTGCTGAATCTCTTGGGCAGACTTGGGGATCCACTTGTCAGAGGGATCATCCAGGCTGGAGCCCCTCCAAGGCCCATTTCTGCCTGTGACATCACCCCAAAGTGCAAGGGCAGGAGGTTGGTGTGGCTTTACCCCAGCGGTTCTGTCACATTCCTCCTTGGAATACCCTGACATCCCACCTTTCTCTGGGGTCAGGGCAGGACGTGTGGCCCACTTTGACAACAGGGAAACTGAGTCAGGACCCCTGACACGACCCCCACGACACCTCCCAAGGTGACAGAGTTCTGTAGATGTCTGTGTGACCATTTTTGGGTGCCAGCCCTGGGGGGTTCAGCTCCCTCCTCCCCTCCATGGCCCAGTGCAGATTTCGGCTCTGCGTCTGACAAGGTTTTGCTGAGGAACAATTGTCTCTGCACGATGAGGAGCAGGTGGCTGTCTGAAAATACCCTCTGGAAGTGGTGTGTAATGCCTCCCCTCCCACTGGGAAGTATAAATACCAGTGCAGTGCTAGCATTTACTGTTCCCTGCAAAGAAACTGTCAGATCTGGACATTTTTCCTGGCGGATTCTCCTCTGGTTTAGCTACTTGGAGTGAACAAGGATTGAGGTGGGAACTGCTTCGTGGGTTTGGAGCAAGTCTTTGGGGCAGAAATGTGTCCTTTAAGATAATGTATTGGGAGTAGCTGCCTTTTATTGCTTGCAGTGTCCCCTGTCCCCACCCTTTAGGAGCACCCAGGACTTCCCAACACCTGAGACAGCTCCATAGCCTGGAGATGCTGCCCAAATGTCCTGTTCTGCCGCTGCTGCATCTCCAACAAGGGACAAGTTGGACATTATCCCCTTGGGGGCAAAGGACACACTGCTGTAGGTGTGGGGACCCCAGGAGACCTCCCAGACCTGGATGAGGGAGGAGGCACCTCCGTGTCATTTCTCAGGTCTCCACCACATTCCCAGCCCCAATCTCAGCAAATCCATCTCGCCTTTTGGAATGGGAATCCAATCCTCTGCTGCTAAAAAACTGGCACCTTATTTCCAGCCAGAATGCCTCATTTCCCTTGTTATCCCTGGGTGTCCTGGCCACGGGCAGCCCCTGGCACCAGCCAGGGACCATCTGTGCAGTTCCCTGCTGGTGGCAGGGCTGCATTAAGGGAATGTGGGAGCACTGTCACCATATGGGCCCCACGGAAAACTGGATCTTCCTTGTCCCTCTCAGGGGACTGGAGGTCCCAAGAGGCCACAGTGTATCCTGGGAATAAATGAGGGGAAAAACTGGGATGAGGCCATATCTGTTGATTGGTTTTCTTCATGAAAAGCAGCTTTTTCCCCAGGTATCACCCAGGATGGAGAAGTCAGGATGCTTCACCTCACAGCAGGACTTCTCCAGTCAGACTTGTAAAACTATAAGAAACCTGTGGAGTTTGTGGAAAGGGGTCTGTGCCTGGGCACAGGGATAGAGGGAGGGAAGGAAGGATGGAGAGGGGCCCTTGGGCTGTGGGGCTGTCCAGAGGGATCCAAGTAGCTCCTGGCACATGTGGAACTCAGCTGGTGTCTGCTTTGGACATTGTGGCATGAGCAGCACCTCTCCTGAGGTCTCAGGTCACCTGGGAGGGGAAATCCCAGCCCATGATCCACAGGAGCACGTGGCAGAGGCTGCTCCAAGACTTGCTGCAGGCAGACATTTCCAGATCCTACACTTGAATCAGCGATTTCTACTGTCAAGCCAGGGGTCTTCAGCATCCCCTTTGTCTTGTGTGCAGAATAATTTCCCTTTTCCCAACCTCTAGTTACCACATCTCTCACTGAGGGTAGGAGAAATGGGCTCTGTGTCTTGGTAGAGATGGTGAGGATGTTCCCACTGTGCCATCCCACTGCTCAGTGGGTCACTACTGAACTTCCCTGGGGTAGGCAAGGGGGGATTGGTGGCTCAACATGACCTGGCTGCTTCCAAGTGGTGTCTGACTTCAGTGAGGGTGGGCAGGATTTGCTGGGATGTGGCTCTGTCTGCAGGGCCAGTATATGGGATGAGCTTGATGGGAATGCCAGGATATGACACTTGCAGCCTGTCCTGGGGTCACGTTTAATGCAGTATCATGCATTAAAAGAGTTCCTGAAAGGTAAGACAGGGTGACAGCAAAAGGGCATCAGACTCTGGTCCCTCCTGGACCTGGCAGGGAGGGGTCAGTGTGGGAGGTCAGTGCGGGTGCTGGACCCTGAGTTTGGCTGGTTGGGTGGAGGGGAGGCTGTTCCTGTGCCAGGGAGCTGGGAGTGAGGGGTGCTGGTGTGGGCTCTGCCACCTCAACTCTGTGCTTCCAAGGCCAAGCTGGGCAGCTGAGGAGGTTTTTCCAGGAGAGAAAAGATCTGAGTGGGTTTTTTATGGTATGATCAGTCTCTGAGAGCTTGTAGCCTCCAAGGAGCACATTAAAGCCTCTTTGCCAGCTGCCTGCTGGGTGATGGTCCTGCTGACAGCCACCGAGGCTTTTCTCTTCCTCTTGTCAGGGCTGAGGTGGGAGTGGAGCTGTTCAGAGAGGAAACACGAGGCTGTCTCTATCCTCCATGTGTGGGTAAAGCAGTGGGTGCTTGTCGCCCTCATTGGGAAGGGAAAGCCAGGGTGCTCCCTGGGACCCAGCATCCCACGGGCAGCCTGATTCACAGCTGAGCTGTGCTGAGCAAATCATCAGCTCCAGGGCAAAAACCCCTTCTGCTCCCCATCATCTGCTTCACGTCTGAGCACCATCATGGGGAAGTGGCCTCTCTGAGCAGGCAACATGTGACTGTGCTGTTTTCCACCCCAAAAAGGTGGGAAAGCATCATTTTGGGGTGGAGGGGGAAGGGATAGTAAAGCAAGCACGTTTTCCCTGGCAAGAAACCTGCTCCCAGCAAGCCTGTGCCTGGCAGCCCCACGGGACTAAAAATACCCAGCAAGGGCTGGAGCTGTGCAGTGTTTGTTTGCTCAGCTCCCAGCTGTCTCCTCGCAGCCTCGGGCTCTACCCGATGATTATCCCAGCACTTAAGGCCCGCTAAAGCCAGGCAGGAGCATTTAGGGAGTTCTCCCGGAGACCTGTGAAAGGTTGAGATTTACAGGCACTAATTGGGAGCGAGCTCAGGCCCCTCTGACCTCCAGCAGCAAAAAACTGCTCTGGCTGTGCCCTCGCTGCTGCTGCAGTCACAGCAGAGTGTGGGGTTGTCTGGGCTGTCACCCACACTGACATCCCCAAGGTCTTTCAAAGTGACTGCTGGCATGTGTGAGTTTGAAATGCTAAGCTTTGCTGGGTAGGGACAGATCCTGTGTGTGCTCTCTCCAGCTGGGCTTCCTGGGAGAGGCGCCTGGGAATGGGTGAGATTCTCTTGTTTTTGGAGAATGGAGAAAAGCCCAAGGTTTGAGGTGGGACAGAAATGAGGGGAGTTTACCCTGGAAAGGAACTTCCTGCACATTCCTGCTCATACGCACATCCCTGGCTCTATGGATGTTGCTGTGTCACTGTCCCTGTGTGCACATCCCTGCACACTCACCTGTGCCTGTTGCTTACCGAACTCACTTCCTGCTCCACAGGCCTTGAAGAGAGCAGGGATCAAACCCAGCCTGCTCCTGTCTCCTTCACGTGTCATCCCGAATAAATCCTTTGCAGCTGCCCTGACTCTGGGTGTTGGCCCTTCCCGGAGCCTGGGCTACTCCTGGGACTCGTGGTGTTGCTGTGAAAGCTGCAGTGGTTGAATCCAGAAATGATCACTCACAAATCCATGGGGTAGGAGAGTTCCTGTGGTTATTGGAGGAATGGATCCATGGTGGGGATGCTGGAGGCAGCTCAGTGCCTGCCCATGGATGTGGACAGTTCCACTGCGGTGCAGGGAATTTTCCGCTCTTGGACTTTGCCATGGTTCCAGTCAGGATGGGCACACAGGGCTCGATTGTGTCCAGAACCACATTCAGAGATGGCAGAGCATCCCCCTGGATTTCCCTGCCAGGGAGCCTCTGGCAGAGGGATTCTCACAGTGCAGCAGCGTCCTGGGAGGTACAGAGAGCCCCAGGAGCCCTGGGCTGGCTGTCCCCACCTGCCTGGGGGTTTCAGGCCAGGACAGGGTGGCTTTGGCTGCTCTCTGTGGTGGTGGGAGGTCCCACCCTGCTCATAGGGCTGCTCCAGCTGCAAGGGGTTGTAGCAGCTCGTGCCTTACACCTCTGTGTGTGTCCTTGGTGGCCCGCGATGAGGGGTAATGTGGCAGTGGAGACACGCCCAAGCCCTGGGCACAGAGGAGCTTTGGGTCACCAAAGTTGCCTCGTCCAGGACAGTTTGGTGCTTCATTGAGCATCCTCAGGGACAGGGCACAGAGGCTTTTGGGGACCAGTGGAATGGGATGAGTCCATCCTGGAGCAGCATCAGTGCTAGATCCCTGTGATTCTGTGATCACCCTCCCCAGGCTGAGGGACTGGCTGTGCTCATCTCCCCATCTCCCTGCACAAGCACACAGGAATAACAGGATGTGACTGTGGGCAGGAGCAGTGAAAGAGCCCCCCCCCCCAGAACCACCCGTGCACAAGCTCAGCCATGGGGGAAGCAGAAAGAAAATCAGCTCTTGGCTGTAAATCTGTGCCTCCTCCTGCACTGTGTGGCTCCAGCCCCTTGGGTGACCTCCATGGGGTGCGGGAAGCGGCCACGGCCCTGCTGGAATGGGCATCTGCTGAGTCCCCTCACGGTAGGGGTGTCTCTTCTTTGCAGCTGGGATAAATTTCCATCCCATCATCGCTCTGGTCAGATTTATGTCTTGGTCATTCCCTGCAGTGTTTCCTTTCCTGAAGGCTTGCAGGGCTCTTCCCTCTATGCCTTGATTAATATCTCTTAATTCATCTGCTAATTTCTCCCAATTCCCCACCAGCAGCTGGCTGGGGCCACACCCATGTGGCTCATTTTGCCATTCAAGTCGTGCTCAGGAACTCCTGGACTTTCCCCAGCCTGGATGTTCCTTCTCCATGCTCATCCCTCAAGCAGAGGCACAGCAGAGGAGGGGGCATGAAAGTCACCTCCTTTAGACTTTGCACCCAAATTAACAGGGCTTAGCCCTAGGGTAGGACTGGTTTCTGCTCTTCTTGGCCCTGGATCTCCCTGGAGTCTGGGACATCTTAGCCCCAGGAAAGCTGTCAGGGAGCTGCATGTCTGTGGGTACCTCTGGGGCCGTTCATTAAGGGCAGGAGAACTGGAAAGCATTTTCCCTGCTTAATTACAGGGATGAGGCTCATGTCCAACTCAACCCAAGGAGAGCAAGGGCTGGAGTGGTCCCTCACTCCATGCCTTTTCCTCCACCAGCCTTTATTTTGTGGGATGCTGCAGGCATGGGATGTCCTCAGTGCAGTTATCCCATGAATCCACAGTTATCCTGGTCGTTCATGTCCCAACAGCCAGGATGGAGCATGAACAACCCTCAAAGCTTCAGGACAGTGTTACATGTCCACAACAGGTTTTATTCCACTTGAGGATCCAGTCTGTGAAGGGAGGGGAGGACACCACCTGTGGGACAGCCCTGTCCTATGACCCTGTGTGCTGGAGCCGGCGCTCAGCATCACACAGGATGCACAGTGAGGGGCTGCTGCTTTTGCCAGAACTTCTCTATTTTTAGAGAGTTTTTTGTGTCAAACTTCCCCTCAGCTGACAAGACAATGTCATCCGAAGAGCAGAGTTCTGATTCTCCTGCCCTGGCGGTGTCTGTTGTGACGAAGGCACCTCACAAGTGTCACCTTTCATCAGGGCAGGTCCCTGCCGTGCCATTGAGCTGTTGGACTCATGAGCTTTCATCCCAGCCCAAAGGGCCGGAACAGGCTGCTCTGGCCCAGGACAGTGTGCAGGTCCTTTTATCAGTGTGTGTGTATGTGAGTTTGAAGGGGAAGTGACACAGAATCACAGCTGGTTTGGGCGGGAAGGGACCTTAAAGCTTTTCTAGTCCCACCCTCTGTCATGGGCAGGGACACCTTCTGCTAGCCCAGGCTGCTCCAAGCCCCATCCAACCTGGCCTTGGACACTTCCGGGGATGGGGCAGCCACAGCCTCAGATGCATCCACAGACTCAGAATATTCAGACCTATCCTTGTGTCTTTCATCTGGAAAGTTTAAAACTGGAGCAAGGCCTGCCCCAGAAGCAGCACTAGACCAGCACTCCTCACCCTGGGCCTGCCATGTTGTGTTTTGCTGCTCAGCTCGAGCCCTGCCCATGGTTTGTCCTGTGGCACAGATGGTGACCGGGACAGGCAGGTCCCCACTGGACCTGGGGCTGGACTGGCTGAGGTGGCAGTGTCACACTCACCCTTGCTGCTGGAGACCCTCACCCAGCTGCAGAGGGCTGAAATTCCCCCACAGGACTGTGAATCCCCACCTGGCACCTTGTCTGGGATAGTCTGGGGCTGCAGAAGGAAAGGTGGGGCTGTGGGTTCCAGCATCACCCCTGGGCTGGGTCCTCAGGTCCAGCCATGCTTTCATCCAGCCTATATATTGCCCAAATTTCATCTCTGCCTCTCCCCTCCAGCCTCTCATCCCTGGTGCTTAAGTTTGGGCAGGAATTTGAGGATGCTGCTGCTTCCATCCTCTGTGAGAGGTTTGACCAAGGGAGGATGTGCTGGAGTTCAGTTGTCACTGAACAGCTGGGCCCAGCACATCTGTCTAGAGGAGAGGGGAACATTAATACAATCATTCAACTTGTTGCTGTGGCTTCCTGCCAGGTTTGGACCAAACTCAGGTTGGAGCCTGATTTTCTGCAAATTCCCTGAGCCTGGGGAGCAGTGGGGCCACAGAGGCCCTGTGCAGCCAGGAGTTCCACAGAGGGCAGGGGATCCTGGCCCAGGATATGTGAATGCCAAAGACAGTTGCAGGATTTTGGGTGCCAGGGTTGCTGTTCCCTGCAGTTTGGTACCATCCTGGATTCGGTGTAGTGGGAACAGGAGGTTCAACCTGGCACAGCCCATTCATGTGGGTGCTGAGCCCACCTGGTGCAGCTCTCAAGGGTTTGATGGGGGGCAGAGGGGGCTGGGTCTCTGGGCATTTTGGGGGCAGCAGGAGGGATCTGATCTCTGTCCCCTCTGCCACAGGTCACTGCTGGGTATTTGAAGAACTGTGATGCCCAACAGAGACACGCTTCCACATCAGCAGTGACACCTCATCCAGCTTTAGGGACAACAGTCCATCCTCACCAGAGCCCTCCTCAGCATGCCCAGGCAGCCCAAACATTCCCTGGACCCTCCTTGTGCTGCTCTTGGCTTGGGCTCTCCACTGGGACAAATCCTCAAGGGTCTTTTTGTCCCCCTCTGAACAGCCCGTGGGTCACGGATGCTACAGCCCCTTGGAAAAACATCAGGGAGGTGACACACAGGACCCCGGAGAGCTGACACATGGGACCCAGGAGAGGTGACAGCAGGAGCTGGCAGTGACGAGCAGCGAGTGGGGCACTAGGGACTTCGAGGACCCTGTTGGTGCCCAGGACATCCCTGCTGGAGTGATGCCAGCTGCTGCTTAGCGCCCAGGAGGAAGGGATGGGGAGTCCTCCTCCTTGAGCACCCCGTTGTCCCTCCCGTGTCGGCTCCCCTGGCCCCGGGAGCCCGCAGTGATGTGACCGGTGCTCAGCACTCCCCCAGCCCCGTCAGGACCCTCGCCCAGCCAGCTCAGCCATGATGTGTGAGGTGATGCCCACCATAAGCGAGGGGGACCCGCTGGGGCCCCCCCAGGGCTCGGAGGCCGACGCTGACTTCGAGCAGCTGATGGTGAACATGCTGGACGAGAGGGACAAGCTGCTGGACACCCTGCGGGAGACGCGCGAGACGCTCGCTGTCACCCAGAGCCGCCTGCAGGAGACGCTCCGGGAGCGGGACCAGCTTCAGAGGCAGCTGAACTCGGCACTCCCACAGGTGAGGACCTGCCCCTGGCAGGAGCGAGCCTGCCCTGAGGCACACGAGGGGGATTGGATGATTGGATGTGGGGGTTAGCTCATGGCTCTGGGGGGGTTGGCTCGGTGTGACAGTGGTGATGCTGCCGCGAGTGTTGCACCTCATGTCATCAGTGAATCCTGTAGGTCCTCTCAGGCCAAGCCACAACCAGCTTGGCTATCTCCACTTCTCTGTACTCTCTCTGGTCTGTGAGGAGGGGTAGGAGTGCAATCCCCCCTGTCCACAGGAGAATGGATTTGGAGAAGGGACAAAACCTCCCCAAAGGCACCTCAGGGTGAGAGCAAGGCAGATGCAGAGCCTTCACTTCCCATGGGGACAGTCAGTCCATTGGGGGACAGCACCTGGGGGACAGCATCTGGGGAGCAGATCGCTCATTTCGGGCGGCAGATCTGGCTTGCTGCCTCCAGTCAACTTCTTGGGATGTCAGGAAGTGCTGAGCCCACACTGGCACTTCAGATGGAGACATCAACCATTAACTATTCATCTCTCTCCTTCCCCACTGTTCAGAGCAGCCCCACTGCTGTCCTGTCCCTTGCCAGGAGGGCTCCTTTCCATCAGCCCCATTCCCCAGTGGGGTGATGTGACTTCTATACCTCAGTCTTGGTCCTGAGAGGGGACACTGGAGGCAGAGCTGGTGCAGGGTGGGGACTGGGACGTCTCAGGGAGCAGAGGACAGCAAGGCTGCCAGAGGTCCATGCTCAGTGAGCAGCCCAGGGCTTGGGGAATCAGGGCTTGCCTTGCGGCTTCTTCTGGTGCTCTGCTCCTGGTTGCTCCACCTACAGGACCCTCTCCATGTACTCCAGAGGCCTGGACTTGATTTCCACAAAGATGTTCAGGCTAGAAGAGGGTGAGGTGGATGAGACCAGTGTCACAGGGCTGTGCAGGATGAGTCTGAACTGCCCACCATCCCTGTGGGGTCTTGTGGGACAGCACAGTGTCCCAGGGCTCAGACTTGGGGGAACAGGGATTTTGGGGGACTGTTGCTCCGCTCCACTGTGGATATGGTGTGGAAGGAGCCCAACAGCCAAGGGAAGCAGAAGGTTTCAAATGTTTGCATCTGTTCTAACTCTGCAGTGCTGAGACCTGAGATTCTCCTTGCCTGGGTGTTGGGGTTTGGAGCACCTTGGAGATATGGGAAATGGGTCAAAACTGGTGGCAGGAGCTAGGACAGAGCTTGGCCTGTTGGCTGGCCAGCTCTCTGCATCCCTGCCTTGTCTGGATGGCGGAAAGCAGCTTGGGAACAGCTGCTCCATACACAGAGCTGGGCTGGTTCTGCCTCTCCCCAAGATGCTGAGAGCAAAGCACCCAACAGTGCTTCCCAGCAGCTCCTGGGGTTCCTATGGACGAGTTTCTACCTTCCTGAGAGATTTGCTGAGACGTACCCGGGTGTTGGGTGCATTCAGTCTCACCACCACCTCCCTGTGCTGGGGGCTTGATCTCTGTGCTCCCCGCTCTGGAGAGAGCAAGCCAGGTCACCCTGACGCTCTGCCCGCCCCACCACAGCCTCCCGGATTAAGGGATGCGCGGATTTAGCCTCCGCTCCCGCTCCAGGGATGGGCCCTTGGAGCCTCGGCGTGTGCTTGGAGCAATCTGGGTCAGCACACAGGGACGCACTGGCAGTGCTGCGCCCACCACCCCCGGGTACCTGCCTGGGGCCGCCTCTGGCCCCTCCGGCCGCGGGATGTGACTGGGGTGGATCCCATGGGGAGTTCCCCGGTGCTTCGGCTGGCTCCCACGGTCCCTGCGTGGGCAGGGGGCTCCGCTCCTGGGCACGGTGGCCCCCGGTGCCCCCCGTGCTCGCCCCTGGACATGAGGGCTCGGCATGAACACGGGAAGCAAATCCAAAGGCGCTCACCTGCCCAATGGGATTAATCCCAGCATGTGCATGTACCAGGTAAGTGGGACCGGGACGCGTGGGTCTCTCCCCAGGGCACTGTGTGGGGGCATCCCATAGGTGTGTCCCATCTTCCTCCTTTGCTGTGAGCTCTTTTGCCCAGAAGCTTCCTGCAGTGTGTCAGACCCCATTGGGAATGGGATGCAAGCTGGATTTCTGGGAGAACCCCTTCTTTGAGGGCAGGATTGGGCACCCAAGCTCATCAGTAGTGTCCCCTGGGTGCAGCCAGGCTGGGGGATGCACTGCCTGGTGAGGCTGGGATGGATGGCAGCTGGGGACGTGGCACTTTGCACCCTCTCAGGGCACAGTAGCAGCTGGATGCTGCTGTGTCGGCATGGGATCCAAAGGGACAGGCTGGGAATGTGCATCTGATGCAGACCCAGGTGTGGGGCAGGCAGGGGATGTCCCTGTCCAGGGCAAACCCCTTGGCAGCAATGCTCCAGGGATGTTCCTGCCTGTAGCTCCCATTCCCCCTTGCTGCATGGCTGAGCCATCCCCACCATCATTTGGGCATCCCTCAGCCCCCAAAAGGCAGAACTCCAGGGCGATTTCCTGGGGAGACTAAGCTGCCTTAATGCTTCTTACATGATTTATTTATTCATGTGGGAGCGCTGAATGCGACTTAATCGTGCTAAAAAGCTCCAGCTCCAGCCCCTCTGTTCTGCAGGGAATTCGTGGCCGAGGACCAAGCCCTGAGCGGATTCTGGGTCCTCTCAACAGTCCCCAAGGCCCTGGCTTTGCTCCCAGCACCCTCCTTCCCAGCCCCCCAGCTCAGTTTCTCCCGGGGGCAGGTGCCACTGGGGGATGTGACAGTCAGGGCTCCTGGTACATCCAGATGTGTTCCCAGTGCAGGGTCCTGTGTGTGATGGAGCTTCTCCCTGTCCTGCCATAGCGTGGGGGTTTGGCAGGAGTCCCTGTCCCCAGCTGTGTCAGGGGAGAACACGGTCCCAGATTTCAGCAGGGCTGAGGGTTGTGGGCTGCCAATGGCCACAGAAACCTCCCGCAGTTCCTCCTTCCATGAAGCTCTGCTCTGCCTTTGCTGCCTCCTGGGCTGCCTGGAGAGCTGAGATCTGGCCTTTTTGGGGTGAGCAGACCCCCTAAGACTCACCAAACTTCCTGGAGGTCCCCCAGGAGCTAGAGCAGATCCTGACATCAAACAATCCCATTTAACTTCAAAGTATATCTCAAGTTAACTTGCAAAGACCAGCAGGTAAATGGGAACCTCAGGAGCCCCAGGTGGGGGAAAACACCCACTGGGTAAGACCCTTAAAGCATCTTCAGACTTTGGGAAGGATGGAGGGATCTGGAAGCTGTGTGGAACTGTTGGAGCTGGTTGTGCTCCTACAAGACTAGGACGCTGAGATGTTGAATTCCTGCTTGCCTGGCTGCACAGTGCTCCTCCCTGAGCAGTCCCAGGTGGAAATAAACATCCTGATGAAGGGACAACACTGATTCCTCATGGATGGTCTCGCAGAGCCCCAGTGTTGTATCCAGGAGGTGCTGGTGCCCAGCGCCAGGGGTGGGTGATGGTCGAAGCTGGGTTTACCCAGCAGGATTTAATCTGTGTAATCCCATGCTACAACTGCTGGGCTTGTGTTTATCCCCTCATCTCCAATTTGAGGCTTTCTCTTCATTCTGCTCCACTCCTGGGACAGACGAAGTGGGGTGATGGGAGTGCCACACAGGCAGACGATGGATGGGACTCTCCCTCTCGTACCGAGTCAGGAGCACTGATTTCTTGGCTTGGGCATCCTTCCCACACATCCCCTGCTGCTCCTGTCAGGAGCAATCACTCCAATTAGGGGCTTTAAAATGCTGTTAATCCTACAACTGGAGCTGGTTTGTCTCCAGGCTCGGGTGTGTTGGAGCAGCAGCCACACTCCTGCCACAAACAGGGTAATATGCTGTGTGTGATCCCGCTGCATCCCTGTCTGTGCTGTGGATGGCACTGGGAGAGACACAAGGGGGCCCTGGGCTGACGACTTTGGCATTTCAGCTTTTCCATGCTACAGGCCTTGGAGCCTTCTCCTGCTGAGCTTCCTAAACCTCTCCGTGCTTTTCCAGCCATCTCCATGCTGTTGGTTCCTGGCCTCCCTCCAGCTCTTCTCTGTGCCTTCTCCCCTGATGCAGCCAAGGAGGAAAACCCCAGACCCCCAACATGCCTGGTGCTGACTGAAGATTCGAGTCCCAGTCCACAGCATCCCACTTCAATACCTTGTGTGGTGCTCCAGGTCTCCCTCCCTGCTCTGACAGTGAAAACAGCATCTCTACATCCTGCTCCACCCCTCCCTTCCTCTCCTTCTCTCCATCCCTCTCCATCCCTCTCCTTCCCTCCATCCCTCTCCATCCCTCTCCTTCCCTCCATCCCTCTCCTTCCCTCCATCCCTTTCCTTCCCTCCATCCCTCTCCTTCCCTCCATCCCTTTCCTTCTCTCCATCCCTCTCCTTCCCTCCATCCTGCTCCTTCCCTCCATCCCTCTCCATCCCGCTCCTTCCCTCTATCCCTCTCCTTCCCTCCATCCTGCTCCTTCCCTCCATCCCTCTCCATCCCTCTCCTTCCCTCCATCCCTCTCCTTCCCTCCATCCTGCTCCTTCCCTCCATCCCTCTCCTTCCCTCTGTCCCGCTCCCTCTCACACCAGGCCTTGGGGCTGAGCCCAGTCAGTCACACGGTGGAGGTTTGGTTTTAATCCCGAATTGGCCCCTTCCCGAACTGCTGGGCTTCCTGCAGGGCTCCCGGGGGCTCCCGGGCTGTGTCTCATTGTCCACCCTTGGACTGGAGATCAGGCACCTCTCCTTCACTTTCTAATCTGCTTATAGGTGTCCCTGCTTAGTCCCAGAGCTTATCAGAGCTGAGCAGGAGCCTCTGCCTCGCCTGGGAGACTCCCGGCCATGGCCAAGGCAGAGGAAAATCATCTGGATCCTCTTTATCTCCACTTTGCTGGGATGGAGGGCCATGGCACACCTGTGGATGGGGGTGGAGGCTGCACTCCACAGTGTGACACTGTAGCCGTGAGCTGGGGACAGCTTGTCATGGTCCCCAGCTTGCCTGGTGCCCACCAGTGACCCAGAGCTAGGTTGCAATGTTGGCATCTTACACAGCTGGGGCTGAGGGAGGTGGCTACAAGCAGGAGCTGGAGTCATTTATTCCTATTTTTTATTCCCAAGGCATCATAATCAGGCCCTGTGTACTCGGCTGACCTCGCTGCTGGCCTGGCTCGCCGCAGGGCTGTTGCTATTTTTGACGTAAACGTTCATTTTTGCAGTCTTTCCCCGAGGGGGGACAGTTACCAAGGGCTCTTTGATTTGCCATGGGGTGCTCCAGGCCTGGCACAGGATGTGGGACACAGAGCACAGGATGCAGCCAGCATTCCTGTCAGGATGGAGGGCTCAGAGAGGAGCACCCCTAGGGAAGCTGGCAGGAGCTCTGTGCTGTGCCCGCCCCTGGCTGTGACCCGCTGACCGCGTGTGTGCCAGGCTGGCTGCAGCAGGGGCTGCCTCTCTCTCCAGAGGATTTGCTCCCTTTTAATCCTCTCTTTCATGATGAAATCCTGATTGCAGGAGCATCTGTACAGTCTGGCCACCACAGCGAGGGAATGCGGGCAGAGGAGGCTGAGTGCTGGTGGTCACTGTGTCCAGTACTGGCCATCGCTGTCCCGCAGTGGTGATCTCTGTCCCCAGCACTGGCCAACCCAGTCCTCTTGCTGCCTCCGGTGCCTTGTCCCACCCAGCCAGCGCTGCCCTGCCCCCTTCACTCCAGTGGGAAGAACATCCATGTCCACCGCCGGTGTCCCCTGCCAGCCATGGGGCAGAGCAAGAAGTTTCCACCTTTGCAGATCCAGAGGCTTTGGATCTGCAGGGTCTTGTCCTGGTGCTGGAAAAGCCCAGAGCTGATGCATCCCCCTCGTTTACAGCTCAGGCTGCTGGAAGACATTCCTGGGGCCATCCCGGCTGCCAGGATGCTTTTCCCGAGCTCCCGGAGCCCTGCCGCCTGTCTCTTGGCGTGTTGAGGGACTGGAGGAGTGACAGATCCCTAAACATGAGGCGATGCGCAGGCACCTCTGTGGCACATCTGCCTGCTGCTTTCTGCTCGCGGCATTCTCAGGCCGGCTCTAATCCACAGGGATGCTCGGGAGCTGCTGGCAGCGCTTGCATAACCTCGGGATGGGCGCGTGTGCCTGCGGCCGGGCTGCGCCGAGCCTGATCCCGCCGGGCTCCCAGCGCCAGGGAGAGCACGGCTCCGGGAACGGCTGGGCTGGCCTGGCCTGGCACAGCGGGGTCCCGGTGGAGCTGGATCTGCCGAGGGTTCCCTGTGCTCTGGGGGCTGTGGGATGGTCCCAGAGCAAATGTGGGATGGGGCATGGCCGAGGTCGGTGATGAGGTTTGGGGTGTTGTGACAGATTTGGGGGAGAACTGGTGGGGAGAAGGGTGATCCCAGGGCTGGAGGGATCCCTGCGGAAGGGATGGGGCTGGGGGTGATCTCAGATTGGAGTGGTCCCTAAGAAGGGATAGGAAGAGAGAAAACTGCAGGACTGGAGTGGTCCTTGGGGAATGGATGGGGCAGGAGGGGGTCTGGGAAGGAACTGGGGACTTCAGGCCGTGGGGCAATGCCAGAACAGGGATGTTGGAGCAGGGATGTGGAGCAGGGGTGTGGGGTGGCAGCAGTTTGAGGCAGGTGACAGTCAAGAAAGCAGCTGTTTATGGGGACAGTGACTTTCCCCCTTTCCCCTCATTGTGACCTGCTCAGATCATGTCCCACTGTGCGGTCTTAACTGCACCGGTGCCACCACCATCCCCACCAATCCCAGGCTACAAACCCCACCAAGTGGGACAGGTTTGGGGTGGGGAGGGAGAGGGAAAATCTGGCTAGGGCAAACAGATAAAAAAGCTCTGGATTTCTCGGAGCTTCACCTGTCGCAGGAGGTTTCACTTGGAGCTGAGCAGAGCATTTGGTTCAGCCTAAGCCTCAACGCTTTGCTTCGGTTTGAAGGGGTTTTATTTGCTAAACCTGAAAATTAAAGTGAAAAAGAATTTCATGCTGTAAAACATCTCTCAGCCCCCTCTTGAAATTTGGTTTGTTAATGCTCCATCAAATCCTTCTCAGCTTCTTCTGAAATCCTTTGCCTTTTAAAATTCTTTCCAACAACACTGAACCTGGTGTGAATTCATGGCGTGTTCCCACATTTGCATTTCTCACCCTAAGAAATCCCAGCTGCAAAACCTCGCTTGGGCCTGGCACCACTGAAGAGCAACTGGGAGCAATGGGAGGTGCTCCTGGGCTCACCCAGGTGCCTGGATTTCTTTTTTTTTAGGGGAAAGGGATCCTGCATCTAAAGGACTTCAAAGCAAGTTTTCCCTTCTCCTCTGACACAGCCACAAGTGTGATTGTGGTTTTCATCCTGTCTCGAGGGATATGCTGGGTGTGCAGCATTCCTTTGGCATTGCTCTGGGCATGGCTCTTCCTTGTTGGCTGTCACATCCCTGGAGGGAGCAGTGGCAGCAGCAAGAGCTGGTGGCACCTGGCATATATCCTGCTGTGTCCCATCCCTCTCAGCTGGGACTTGGGACCTGGGGGTGCTCCATATGCAGCTCACTGGGCTCCACATGCTGGACTGAGGCAGCAACCTCTTTCTTTTGGAAGTAAGTTTTGGATGATTCCAGGTCCTGAGGCCATGGCAGAGTCTGGTTGAGGGCCAGGGGACTCATCCTGACAAGCTGTGGCTTTGTGGTGAGTTTTAGCCTGATGGGATGCTCCAAGGTGGGAGCTGCATCCAGGGGACAGTGGGAATGGGAACATGCTGGTATTCTTGACTGGGATGCTTTAAATGATGTTGATCACCTCTGCAGCTGTAGAGCTGTTTCTTGTGCCACTGGACATCAAACCAAGTGAGATAAACCTTGAGCTGCTGTGTTCTTGTCCAGGGAAGCCAGGAATAAATCCCCTCCTGGCCTGGCCGTGCCTCTCCACCGGTTTCTCCCTGTTCCCCACAGCGTTACCCTGGTTGGGTTTGGATGGGAAATGCTGTGCTAGGAGTTCAGCAGTGGGGCTGGAATGCTGAGTCCATCCCATCTGCTGTCCCTGCTCTCCGCAGGAGTTCGCGACGCTGACACGGGAGCTCAGCACCTGCCGGGAGCAGCTCCTGGAGAGGGAGGAGGAAATCTCAGAGCTGAAAGCTGAGCGTAACAACACCCGGGTAAGCCTGGAGACCCTGCTGGCAGTCCATCACTCCTGGGACTGTGGGACACCAGAGGCTGCTGGGGCCATCCTGGCAGTGACAGCCCCTCTCTTGTCCCCCTGCAGCTCCTGCTGGAGCACCTGGAGTGCCTGGTGTCACGGCATGAGCGCTCCCTCAGGATGACCGTGGTCAAGCGCCAGGCCCAGTCACCATCCGGGGTGTCCAGTGAGGTCGAGGTGCTCAAGGCACTCAAGTCACTTTTTGAGCATCACAAGGCACTGGATGAAAAGGTGGGAAAGCTTCTGGGACCTCTCCTGCTCAGAGCTCCTTCTCCCAACTCTCCACTCCCTCCCTGTTTCTTTGTGTTGTTAAGGTGATGTGGGGGCCCTCAGCAGGAAAGTCTTGGATATCCCAAAGCTGCATTGAGGAGCTGCTGGGGCTGCCCAGTGGATCCACTGTGTTTGAGGCCATTGGGGACTTGGAGCTCCCCCAGGTCACTCTCAGGGTGGTGGCATTTGACACCCTGGGTCAGTCTTCACTGTTCCTCCTCATTCATTCACCTCAAGCATCTCCTTCCTCTGCTGGAAGACCTCTCCAGGCTATTCTGGCCGTAGGTCTCCAAGAATTGGCCCAGCCTGTTGTCTCCAACACAATTTCACCCCCCTCTGTGATGGGCTGAATGATCCTGAACCTGTGAATCCACCTGAGCCTGGCTGTCAGCTCAACAAACAGGCCTGGGAGTGTGCCTAAATCCTGGATATCCTCATCCCAGATAAATAACAGCCTTTCCCATTGTTTCACTCACCTGCAGGTGAGGGAACGCCTGCGAGCAGCCTTGGAACGAGTGGCCACCTTGGAGGAGCAGCTCGTGGATGCCCATCGGCAGGTAAGAGGTACCTGGGTTGGGAATGCTCCCCATTACCTTCGGGAGTTTATGTGGTATTTACATTCGGTCAGGTGTCATGTAAGGCTTTTGTTCTAAAATTGCTGTGTACCTGAAGGTTTGTCTGTATTTAAGGAAACCTTGTAAAGATTCTGAAAACTTTGTCTCACAGGTGACATTTCCCTGTTGTTTGCTGTTTGGAATTCATGTCACTGACAAAAACAGTCTGAGTCTGAATCATTCCAGGGGGCTGAGGGTGACTTGGGATTTGCCCTGATTTGGCAGAGACCCAAACAACACTGCTTCAAGCACCTCATCTTGCATCCCCCATCTTCTTCCCTGCTGGAGTCCTGGGGTTGGGACTTCGCTGTCCTGAACCTCCAGCCATGGTCATCTCAGAATCCCAGAATCCCAGAATCCCAGCCGTTTGGGTGGAAAGGAACCTTAAAGCTCATCTTGCTCCACCCCCTGCCATGGGCAGGTACACCTTCCACTATCCCAGGTTACCCCAAACTCTCTCCAACCTGGCCTTGGACACTTTCAGGGATAAAGTGTTCTTGAAGAGACATTAACACTGTTTTCCTTCCTGGAGTTTGTGCCCAGTCACTACTCCCAAAAGGAAAGAGCCATTCCTACAGCCTCTGCTGGCCAAACTTTGCTCCTCTTTCCAGTTCCCAGGATAAGTTTTATGGTATTTCCCAGGCTCCCAGGCCCCCTCTCATTGCAGGGCCCATTCCCCATCCTCCCCTATCAGAGCAGGACACAGTGCCAGTGTTTATCCTGCGCTCTTGCTGCACTGAGTTCAGAATCTGTCTGGCTGTAAACCAGCAAAATGAGATGGGAGGGAGCCCTGGGCTCCAGGGCTCACCAGGAAAACCTCCCTCAGTGCTGAGCCTTCCCATAACCTCTGACTTCCTCTCTCTTACAGTCGTGGAATCATTAAGGCTGGAAAAGCCTCCAAACTTTGACCAAACACCCCCACACCCACTGAACAATTTTGTGAAGTTACACGTCTGCTTGTTTTTTGAACACTTCCAGTGGCAGTGACTCCATCACTGCCCTGGGCAGTTGTGCCGGGGCCTGACCATCCTTTCAGGGAAAATTTTTTTCCTGATGTCCAGGAATCTGACCCTCCCCTGGCCCAGCCTGAGGCCATTCCCTCTCCTCCTGTCCCTGTTCCCTGGGAGCAGAGCCCAACCCCCCCGGCTGCCCCCTCCTGTCAGGAGTTGTGCAGAGCCAGAAGGTCCTCCCTGAGCCTCCTTTGCTCCAGGCTGAGCCCCCCAGCTCCCTCAGCTGCTCCTGGTGCTCCAGACCCTTCCCCAGCTCTGTCCCCTTCCCTGGACACACTCCAGCCCCTCAATGTCCTTCCTGAACTGAGGGGCCCAGAGCTGCCCCCAGGATTCCAGGTATGACCCCAGCAGTGCCAGCTCAGGGCTGTTCCTCTCCTGCTCCCTCTGGTCCCCCAGCCACAAGCAGGACTCTGGCAGGAAGCTGGTGCAGCCCTGGGTGCAGCAGGACTGGCCTCACCTCCTGCTGTCTCCCAGGGCTGAATCTCTGTTCCCTTGCAGGTGGCAGCTCTGCAGCAGGGCTCCGGCCGGGAGCCCGCGGCGGGCGAGCGCAGTGAGAGGGAGCCCAAGGAGCCAGCACCGAAGCTTCCCTGGAAGGTGAGAGCCCTGGAAACCCCTGCTCTGACCGTGCTCAGTGAGGCTGTCATTTCTCCCACCTCCCTGATGGTGGCTCCAGGGTGCTGAAAACAGTTTTTCCTCTCCCCTGGGTCCGGTCCCATTGGGAAATGCCCTTCCTGGTGGATACAGGCCATTTCTGAGCAGGGGGAATTTGTGCTTGAGTGCTCCAAGGGGTTCTGCTTCCCAGAGATCACAGAATGGTTTGTATGGCGAGAGACCTTAAAGGCCATCTTGTTGCAGCCCCCACCATGAGGAGGGACATCTTCCACCAGATGCTCTGGGAAGCCCTCAACCATCCCTATTCCATCATTCCTGTAAGAAGCCCCATCCCTGGCTTGTGGACGCTGTTGATGGAGGTCCTAGAGCCCCCTGTCTCCACTTCCACCCCCTCACCAAGTCCCTGCAGGGCCACATTCCCACTTTGAGCGGCGGCAGGCAATGCCGCAGCCTGGGATCTTTGGAGCATCCTGATATCCACCTCCCTCTCTGGTGCCTTTCAGCGTCTCTCCAATGGCTCAGTCCACCCGGATGATGAGGCCGGGCGGGTGGTGGAGCTGCAGGAGCTCCTGGAGAAGCAGAATTTTGAAGTGGTCCAGGCCAAGGAGCGAATCTCTGCCTTGGCTGCCAGTGTGGCCGAGCTGGAGGAGGATTTGGGCACTGCCAGGAAGGATCTGATCAAATCTGAGGAGATGAGCAGCAAGTACCAGAGGGACCTCCGAGAGGTGAGTTCCTGTCCCCCTGCACTGCCCAGCCTGTGTGCTGAGACCTCACGGCTGCTTCCCCTGGGCTGGGAAGGGATTGGAACTCCTGTGGTGTGCAGGGTGTTCTCCAAAAGAGGCCACTGCCTTTGGAAAATTGTCCCCAAGTCCACCAGCAGGACTTCCCTGAGGTTACAGACAGGCTCTCAGGTGTGCTGCACACCTGGGGCAGTGACCTGTGTCCTCTCTAGAAGGTTTTCCTGTGATTGTTTGACTCTCCCTTTATCACTGTCCCATTCTGCTGTCCCTCATCCCCGTGTCAAGGGAGGTTTTTACACCCCTTAGACTCGGGGTGTCCCAGGCTTGAAGGAGCTGGATGGCCCTGCTATTCCCAAAATGCTGTCACAGAGCAGGATGTGACAGCCCCATCGCTTCCCCAGGCCCTGGCACAGAAGGAGGACATGGAGGAGAGGATCACCACGCTGGAGAAACGGTACCTGGCAGCCCAGCGAGAGGCCACCTCCATCCATGACCTCAATGACAAACTGGAGAATGAGTTGGCCAACAAGGAGTCCCTGCACCGCCAGGTACCGAACCCAAAAGTGGACCCAAAATGTCCCCCTGCCCAGGGACCTGGGGGGCAGAAGGGGTGCTGGGGGTGGGGCACGCCGGGCAGACATCCTGCGTCCCGCAGTGCGAGGAGAAGGCCCGGCACCTGCAGGAGCTGCTGGAGCTGGCGGAGCAGAAGCTGCAGCAGACGATGAGAAAGGCAGAGACGCTGCCCGAGGTGGAAGCAGAGCTGGCCCAGCGCATTGCTGCGCTCACCAAGGCAAGTGGCAGGGGTGGGGCCGGGGCTGGAGGGGATGTCAGAGGCCGGAGGGAACCGGAGGGAGGGGATTGGAGGAGGAGGGCGGGGATCGGAGCAGGAGAGCGGTGCTGGGACCAGGGGAGGAGCTGTGTCTGGCCACCCCCTGCAGTGATGGAGCCCCTGGCAGCCCAAGGCATCCCACTCTCCTTCCCAGCTGTGGTCTCCCTGTCCCCTGCCATCCCCACTGCTGCAGGGACAGGGCACAGCCTTTAATGGACACCGGAATGTGTCCTGCACATGTGGGGTTTGCTCCCTTCCCTCAGCCCCTTGCTCCAAGGCATGGGGTGGCCCTGTCAGTGTGGATGCCCTGTGGCTTGGGTGAGACCACTCTAGCATGAGGAGAAAGAGGAAGCACCAGGATGGATTTTGGAGGGTGCAGGCCTGGAGGGAGGGATGGATGCAGCCATCCCTGCCCTTCCTGCGTTCTGGAATAGTGTTTAGTCCCTCACAGAGCACCTCCAGCTCCTGTCACCGTGCCAGCCGGGCTGGTTTGAGCTCACAGGGAGCCCTGGCAGGGATGCAGGCAGTGGGAGAGAGCCCTGCATCCCAGGAAGGACTCAGATGCAGAGATGGACACCAGGATGCAGCAGGGCCCTCATGGCTTCGGGGAGCATCATCCAAGAAGGCTGCTCTGCTTTTCCCAGGCAGAAGAGAGGCACGGGAGCATCGAGGAGCACCTCCGGCAGCTGGAGACTCAGCTGGAGGAGAAGAACCAGGAGCTGGCCAGGGTAAGTCCTGATCCTTGCCTTGGTGCCTGTGTACCTGGGCACACCTGGATTGCAGTTGAGGAGCAGGTTGGGAGAACAGCCTGGTTAATCCTTTCCCATCCAGGATCACTTAAACTTAAGCCACACAGGAGCTCATGGCACTCTCTGCTGTGATTTCCCCTTTCCCAGGCATCCAAGACTTGTTAATTTTCCACAGCCACTCCTCTCCCAGCATCACCCCCTGGGGCAAGCTGGGACCCCAAATGCAGGGTGGAAGGGGAGGCTCCAGCAGCTCTTCCCCCAAGCCTGGATCATCTGGATGAAAAGGGCAGAGAAGCTGAGCTACTGTGCCCTGGGCTGCACAGTCCCTTCTTCAGCTTCTGTGCTTCCCAGCCAGGGGCTGGCTGTCCATGTGGGAGGTTGTGATGCCCATTTCTCAGGTCACCCAGGTGACATTACAGATGTGCCTCTAAGGAGGCCCCCAGATGTTTTGCCTTAAGTCAGATATTTGAAAATCCAGAGGTTCAGTATCCATTGGGGTCTGGAAAGTGCCCCCAGTGTGGATATTCCTGGCAGATACACAGGACAAGCTTTCTTGAGGGGCAGGTGGGCATGATCTCCCTAAATCCTTTTCTCTCCTGTTCATCCCTGGCTGGGAGGTGGCAGAGAGCAGCAGAGCCACCACAGAGGGTCCAGCCGGTGCTGTAAGAGGTGGATTTGTCCTCAAAAGCTGGGCTTGGTGGGCCAGCTCTGACGCTGCAGCAGGCAGTGCACAGGATGGCAGGAGGGCCCTGAGCCCCTCCAGGTGTGACATGGATGTCACTGTGTCTGTGCCAGGCCCGCCAGCGGGAGAAGATGAACGAGGAGCACAACAAGCGGCTCTCAGATACCGTGGATCGGTTGCTGAGCGAGTCCAACGAGCGGCTGCAGCTGCACCTCAAGGAGAGGATGGCAGCCTTGGAGGAAAAGGTAGTGCCTGGGGCAGGGGCCCTCTGGGGGTTGAGGGGCCTGCAGCCTGTCTGTGCCTCATGCAGCCATGGCCCAGGGCTGGAAGTGCCTGTGCAGGGCTGGAGAAATGGTAACATGCAGGACACGGCTGTGATGGGGCTGGTAGAACCCAGGGAACTGCTTGGGTCACCTCACCCAGGGAAACCCCCTCCCCACCACGTCCCACAGCAGCAGGATTTGTCCTGCTCCTTTCCTTCACCTCCCTGTGTCTCTGCTGGTGCAGCCCTGATGCCACTTGTGCCAGCTGTCAGAGCAAATCCTGACTGCATTTTGCAGGAAGAAATGCAGTGTTCATCCTGTCCCAGTGCCCATCCCTCCACGTGCTGCCTTCCTGCCCCCACGTCCAGACTGATTTCCCTTCTCCAAGCCAGGGCAGTGTCCATAAGCATCTCCCACCTGACTCCTGGGAAGCTGAATTTTTTTGGAGGAGCCAGCTGGAGCTCTGGCTGCCTCCATGTGAAGAGAATTAACTGGGAGCAGCTGGCCCCATGCAAGGATCCACCCACAGTGCCAGTGGGAGGTCAGGCCTTGGTGATTCAGCTCTCTTGGGGTTCCTGTCCCCAGCAGGTCAGAGCACACAGGTGCCTCCCCCAGCTGATGCCTCCAGGGCCGGCTCTATCCCCCCGCTGCTCTGCTCCTCTGTCCCCAACCAAATGTGGCTGTGCCAGCATGTCCAGTAGTTCAGCAGATTTGTCTGGATAAAGAGTAGGACCCAACCTGTGGGGATGAGTCCAAATCCCACCCCAGCAAGCAGTAGGAACCAGAGTGGTGACACATTGCGAAGGGCATTGCCTGCTCCCCAGTCTGCTGCCATCACTGGCCCACCCTGAGAGTTTATCTGGGTCTTTCATGCGTATAAATGATCCTGTTAGGCTGCCAGCACTTACCAGAAATGAGCATGGACTCATGGCAGTTACAAACTCTCCAAGGGAGGTTTAGATAGATATAAGGAAAAAAATTTCAAGGAAAGAATTATAGCATTGGAATAGACTGCCCAGGACAGTGGTGGAGTCACCATCCCTGGAAGCATTCCAAAAACATGGATAGGACCCTCGTGATCATGGTTTAGCTATGAACACAGCAGTTCTGGGGGAATGGTTGGGCTCAGTCTTAGAGGGCTTTTCCAATCTTAACAATCCCATGATTCTGTGATTCTATAAGCACATCTCCTTTCCCTTCTGCCTACTCCCTTGCTCAGATGTAAGGGATGTTTTTCCCCTTGATCAGCTGCTCAAGGAGTTGTTGTCCTCTCAGACGTATTTTCTAATTTTCAAGCCCAGTCTGTTAAATCCTTCATCCCCCTCCATGGCCATGCTCAGCCCCAGAGTGGGGCAGGAGTTGAGCTGTGGCCACCCTGGTAGAGAGGCAGAAGCTTTACAGAGGAGACCTGTGCACAGGCAGGTGAGAAATAGCCCAGGGAGCCTTTTCTAGGTGTTCACTGCACAGGGATTCCACACTGGCCGTTCCTGGGAGGCTGCACGGCCGTTTCCTAAATGGTGTCTCTTTTTTTTCCTGTTTTTGTTCCCTTTTATTTTCTTTGGTTTTTCTTAAAGAATACATTGTTACAAGAGCTGGAAAATACCCAAAAGCAGATAGAGGAACACCAGCATGACAAGGTAAATGCAGCTGCAGGGACCTGACCCAGTGATGGCATTGCCTCACTCCCAACCCCTGGCTAGGGGCACTTACTTCTCGTAAAATGCCCCAGTTTGGGAGGAGCTGGGATCCCAGAGCACCCGGCAGCAGGAGGCCACACACTCACCCATGCAGTAGCTGGATGGAAGCTGCCATCCCCCTCCCCGGAGAGCCCTGGGTCAGTTCCCTCCCAGGCATGCTGGGTCCCATCTCTGTGTTTCTGTCTCACTCATCCATTCCTGAGCCCACTGGGGACAGTGGCGAGCCCAGGGTGGCTTCACCCATGTGTAGAGGAGGGCTCAGGCAGCCACGTCCCCTTGGCCCCTGAGGCTTTCTCAGACTGGGGGAAGATCTGCCCCGTGCCCAGCTTCCAGAGGCCCATAGGTCTTCACACCCTGCTCTCAGATAAAGCATCTCAGTAGCATCTGCATGAACCCCTAGTGGCCTTGCTGGAAAGCTGGAGGGAAGTGGCTTTTTGGAGCAGTGGGAGCTTTTGGGATGTACTGCATGTCTCATGCATGGTTTGGGGGATCAGGGGGGCTGCTCTTCCCCTTGTCTGCAGGGAGGATGTGTACTTACTCCTTGTGCTTCCCGGCTGTGGCTGCTTAGGTCTGGGCAGGGCAGAGCTCGGGGACTCGCATGACATGGCTGGCACTTTGCTCACCCTGGCTCAGCCTGTTTGTCCCCTAGACTGGATCCTGCTGTGCCCAGGAGATCCCTTCTCCCCTCCCTCTCTGTCCATCTGCAGCCTCCCCCTAGCATCTCCCAGTGCTGGGTGTGGGCACAGCTTCCCCATGGGGATGGGGCTGGGAGCAGGAGGGACAGGGTCAGCAGCAAGTTTGGCTGGGGGTCCCTCACTGACAATCCCTTGCCAAGGGAACACACATGCTCAGAGAGAGCAGAACCAGAGCATCCAAGTGGGACCTGCTTTCCTTCATCTCCCAAAGCAGCATTCCTTCAGCACCTGTGTCTGTCTGTCCTGATCCCTCCCCAGCACCCTCATTCCCTGTGCCTGCATGAGCTCTTTCTTTACTGGTGTGTCCAAGATGCTTTAAACCTGGGGGGGGATCTGTAAAGGGAATGTGAACATGGCAATAGCCAAGGAAGGATGTGGATTACCCCAAGCCTGGCAGCTCTCCAGAGCAAAACCAACCTCTGCCTATCTCATCCCCCCAAACAGCGACGTTTGTCTGATGAGATTGACAAGCTGAGGCTGGAGGTGGATCAGCTCAAGACCAGGAGTGGGACATTCGTGGAGAGTGTGCACACCAGGTGAGTGCCAGGGCAAACCCCTGCACCCCTGGCTTTGGGGGCAATTTGCTTTGGGGACCCCGAGGTGCTGCTGGCACGGGGTGTTTCTGGTGCCCCCGAGCTTCAGTACTGGGCTGCAGGGTCCTCACAGCAGGGTCAGCTCCAGCCGTGCTGCCCCACCATGGATCTGTGCTGGGGTGGGACATAGACTCTTGAGAACAGCCCAGCTGAATGGCCCCAAATTTACTCTTGTAGGGGTGAGAAACCACTAGGCATTGTTTCTTTTTCTGCACAAGTGGCTTAGGACTTATTTTGCTCTGATAGCTGGATATTCACCAGAGGACTTCCCCTGTGGAGTACAGGGGATGGGCTGGTGCAGAAGGAGGAATTGCTTTGGAGCTGTTGCAGGCAAAGGAGAAGGAAGCCCCTCTTTCTCCAATGCAATGGTCCTCCCACAGCCTTTCATTTAAAGTGAGCTGGGACATGGGGACATCCCAGCCCAGGGCACCAGGAGCAGAGGTGAGTCCATCGGGTCTCAGCCTCAGCACTGACCAGGATACCCAGAGCTGCTCCAGGAAAAGAGGGATGGAGAAGGAGGATGACAGCACAGCAGCCCCGTTGTGCTGCTGCAGCAACCTGGGACACCACACCTTGCCCTCAGCACTTCAGCGTGGGTTCAAGGCAGCAAGGGGTCAGTGGGAGCAGCCAGTGAAGAAAATTCCCCTCTCAGCAAGGCTGGAAAAGATGGGGAGGAGCTGGTGTAACTAACTTTGGTCTGTCAGCAGAGAGGAGAAGGTGGCCAGGAGACCCCGTGTCTGTCATGGAGAGAAGAAATGGGGAGGGTGAGGAAGAGCTTGTGAGGATGAAGGAGAGCTGAGTGCTGGAGCAGAGTCTGAAGCATGTGTGGGACCTCTTTGCATGGGTCTGTAAGAGCAGGATGGACAATTTGGTGACTTTTTATATTTCTCAGATGAAAAATCAGCAGAAGTCTTGAGCTGCAGAATGATCCCCCAGCTGAAATGTCAGCTTTTGCCTAAGGTGTTTATATTTGGTATTAACTGGGCAGCAGCTTGTCAGCAGCTCTGAAATCTCTGGAACTTGGGTTGTGCCTTTGTCTGACACACCAGGCTGGCCCAGCCATGCTGCTCGTGGTGCTTATTTTATATCCAGGCCTGTATCTGCACTGCAAACCAGGCCCACCATGGTGGAAAACCACGATCTGCCTGGGACTGCTGCTTTTGTCATTTTAAATTCACCTTTAACTAAACAAACCTCTAGTCTCCAATGGCACTGTATGTGGGGAGTAATCACCCTGTGCCCAGGAAGGTGCCTTGCTCAGCGCCATAGTTGGGTCTTCAGGGTCAAGAGGAACAACCAGGCAGAGTGGAGATATGGAATGAGCATAGTGGCTCACAAGTGGCACAAAGTGTTCTCGTGTCCATCTGCTGCCTTGCTCTGCCTGGTACAGGACTCATCAGGTCCTGGTCCCAAGCACCAGCCCTGGCAGGGAGGAGGAGGGTGAAGAAGTCCCAGCTGGTTCCTGCTGGGAGATCCCAACAATGCTCACTCATGTCCTCACACCTGGAAGATGTTTCAGGTAGAATTTTATTCACTGAAATCACGGAATCATTAAGGTTGGAAAAGTCCTCCAAGGTCAAGTCCAACCTTCACCCGAATACCAGCATTCCCGCTAAATCACATCACAAAGTGCCACATCTGCCATTTTTTGAACACTTCCAGCAATGGGAACTCCACCACTGCCCTGGGCAGCTTGTGCTGGAGCCTGACCACCATTTTCATTAAGAAATTTTTCCCAATATTGAGCCTGAACCTCCCCTTGAGGCCATTTCCCTTCATCCTGTCTGGGATGAGAGGAAATGCTCAACTGCCTGGGAGAAGAGACTGACCCTCATCAGGGTATTTTCTCATGAAAATGTTAGAATAAACATAAAAAGGAGAAGAGCTCCCTGGCTGGCTCCTGCTGGGTACAAGGAGATGGAGAAGACACAAATTGTGTTGAGAGATTCCAGCTGCTCTGGAGAGGGAGGGGCAGGAAGGGCCTGTTTGGCCCTGGCTCCACAGCAGCCCCCAGTGCAGGGGGTTTTGGGCAGAACTGGCTGTGTGCCCCGATGGTGCGAGGGAGGGAGGGCGAGGGAGCAGCAGGGCAGGGCCCAGCAGGGGAAGGCCCAGGGCTGAACTTCTGACAGTCTGGGAAAGTTGGGAATCTCCTGAGGTCAGAGGTCACCAGAGGCTGCAGATTCCTCAGAAATGGCAGCTCCAATCTCTGCTCTTTGTGAGCAGGGACAGGACCCAAGAAGCAGCTGGAGCTGTACCAGGGCAGGGTCAGGCTGGATATCAGGGAAAGGTTCTTCCCCGAGTGGGTGCTGGGCACTGCCCAGGCTCCCCAGGGAATGGGCACGGCCCCGAGGCTTCCAGAGCTCCAGGAGTGTTTGGACAACGCTCCCAGGGGTGCACAGGGTGGGATTGTTGGGGGTGTCTGTGCAGGGCCAGGGGTTGGACCTGATGATCCCTGTGGGTCCCTTCCAGCTCTGGATATTCTGTGATTCAATGATTCTGTGATTCTGTGAGTGCATTTCCAGGTCCCCTGTGGGGGAATGGGCACCTTTCTCCAGAGCCCGGGTTTGTGTCCTTTCATGCCGAGCAGGAAGACATTGCTGGGATGGGCATCCCGCAGTGGTCTCCTCCTCCTCTTCCTGCTCCTCCTCCTCTGTCTCAAGAAGCCTGGGCTGCAAGGGGGAGCAGCCTGAGGGTGAGGGTGTCCTGTACAGAGCAATGTTCCCCACAGGGCTCTCTCTTCCCAGGTCCCACATGGGCAGTGCCACTGACCTGCGCTTCCCGCTGGGAGCTGTGGTCCATGCCCCGGCCGAGCCCTTCGGAGCAGCTCCGGGGCTGGCCCGGGCACAGAAGGGACGATTCGGTGCCCGGAGAGAGGAGCCAGCCAAGGTAAACCCTGTGCACGCCATCGTTAGGGTCTGCTCCTGCCCTGCATCCTGGGAGTAGGGTCAGCTCTGCAGATGTGGAGCCGTTTCCTTCCCCTGGTGCATTGATGGGGGAACATTGGAAGGGTTTCCCATTGGGGTCACATTGAGTTGGAATTCCTGCATGGAGGTCACTAGTCTGTCTTTTGGAGACATGGGAATGCTGTGTAGGACTGTGGCCCTTATTCCCTCAGGACTGGGAGCAGGCCCAGGCAGGTGGGGTCCTGGCCACGGGGCCTCACGTCTTCGACAGCGACCCCGACATCTCCGACGTGGACGAGGACGACCGCGAGACGCTGTTCAGTTCCATGGATGTGCTCTCTCCTGGTGGGCACTCAGATGCCCAGACATTGGCCATGATGCTTCAGGAGCAGCTGGATGCCATCAACGAAGAGATCAGGTATGACCATGGCCAAAACCCATCACTGCCTTGTGCAGATATGGCTCCAGGGGGACAACAAACGGCCAGGAGGCTCTGCTGGCCTAAAATTGGGGCCTTGGTGTGTCTTCAGCCAGGGAAGTGGCTCCAGGACATCCAGACACAGGGCTTGGTCCTTCCTGCCATGTCTCCCTTAGCTGCACCAGTGCTGGCTCAGCGGGTCATTATTTCAAATAATCATTATTTTATAAAAAGTCCTCCATGGATATTAAAAGGAATCAGAGTGTGTCTCAGTTCTGGTTTTTATGGATGCTGATGGATCTTGCTGCCATTCCTGGAGATCGGGGATTGAGGCACAGCACCAAGGTGCATTTCCCCAGGATAGAGGTCCTGTGTCCCTGGGAAGGTGGGGAGCCAGGAGCCCTGAGCCCAACTGCTCCCCCAGGATGATCCAGGAGGAGAAGGAGTCCACGGAGCTCCGTGCAGAGGAGCTGGAGACGCGGGTCACGAGCGGCAGCATGGAGGGCCTGAACCTCACCCAGCTGTGCAAGAGGGCCTCCATCCCCACCTCGCTGACGGCCCTGTCCCTGGCCAGCTCGTCCCCGCCACTCAGCGGCCGCTCCACGCCCAAGCTCAGCTCCCGCAGCGCCGCGCAGGACCTGGACCGCATGGGGATCATGACGCTGGTGAGGAGCCGGGAGGGGCCGGGGCTGGCAGGGGTCCAGCCGTGAGGTGGGAGCTGTGCCCAGTGTCCACACGGGCCTGTGGGGGGTGTGGGACTATGGGGTGCCCGTGTTTGCTGTCTCCAGCCTGGCAGCCTGGCCCCGGGACTGCTCTGGGGGGGTGCTCCATTAACTGCCCCCCTTTCTGTGTCTCTCTCGCTTTCCCCCTTGCAATCAGCCCAGCGACTTGAGGAAGCACCGGAGGAAACTGCTAGTGAGTGGCTCCCATCCCGTTGGTTTTTGTCCAAGCCCTTTTTCCAGCCTGCTCCTGGCTTTGTCCACACCAGGTCAGGGTGCAGCAGGCGCGGGATGGAGCTGGGGACCCCAGGGATTCAGCAGGAGGATCATGGGGATCCCAAAAGGTGCTTGGACATGTTCCCGCTGGCAGCCTGGGGGGTCTGGCAGGACATGGGGAGGTTCAGAAAGCCACTGGGTCTTCAAACATTGTGTCCCCTCTGGCAACAGGATGTCCTTGGGACATTCCCATCTGTGCTCCTCAGAGCCCTCTGATGAGGGCCAGCAGCTTCTGTCCCCACACCCTGACCTGGACCATGGGGCTGCATCCTCTCACCCCCCATTCCCAGGATTTCAGCCATACTGCTACATCCTCCCCATCCACTTGGGCATCTGGAACCATTGCCAGAGCTCTCATTCAGGCCATTCCTGGAGCGTGGCAAAGCCCCAGGGCTCTGGTGGCTCTTTTGGCCATGCCTCCACGGAGCAAGAGAGAGGCAGGCAGCAGGGCAAGGATGGAGCTGGACTCTGGCCTCCACCCTCACGGCCTCTCCGCTTGTTCAGTCGCCCGCAGCTCGGGATGAGAGCCGGGAGGACAAAACCACCATCAAGTGTGAGACGTCCCCGCCGTCTTCACCCAGGACGTTGCGGCTGGAGAAGCTGGGCCACCCTGCTCTGAGTCAGGAGGATGGCAGGAGGTATGTGGAGACCCTTGGAATCTCTGTTGGTTTGAGGATATACCTGGGGCACATGTGGGGTGGGTGGGCTGGGGTTTGCCGTGGCTTGTGCCCTGCTCAAGAATAACCTAAAGGCTTTGCTCTTCCTCTCCCTCCTCCATCCCCAGCTCGCTGGAGGACCAGGCCAGCAATCCCAGCAGCAGCCAGGACTCCTTGCACAAGGGCTCCAAGAGGAAGGGGATCAAATCCTCCATTGGGCGTCTGTTTGGGAAGAAAGAGAAGGGTCGCTTGATCCAGCTGAGCAGAGAAGGGGCCACAGGGCAGGGTCCGTGAGCAGCCCTGTCCCTGTCTGTGCCAGGCTCTCCACACCCTCTGGCTCTGTCTGCCATTGGGGTGCTGTTGGGTGACAGGGAGGGGAAGGGACAACCCTGTTGGTTTGGGGATGTTGGGGCCATGGCAGCATCAGGGAAGTTGGAGCTTGGTGTTTTCTCCCCCTGGCCTCTCTGGCCTGAGCATGGTGTCATGTTAATGTTGTCAGAGCTGGGGTGTGGATGTGACCTCCTGTCACTGTATCTCATCTTTAATGTCCCGAAATCTACTTCCCTCCCCATGGGTTTTGCAGAGCCCTTTGGTAGGAGCTGCTTTTCCACTCCTAAATCCTTTACTGCTTCCATGTTGAGCATTGTTGGTCTTTTCTGGAATCCCTTTCATCGACTGATCTTTCTGGATCCCTTCCAGAAGGGACTATTTTGTGACTTTGGGATTCTGGGATTTGGAAGTAGGAGGGATGGCAGGAAGGGGTCTGCTTGGGCTTCCCAGGGATGCAGGGGGGCTGTGGGGGTGGGTTGCAAAGGGACACTGTCACCTCCTATGCTGTCATGGTGTGTCCTCCCTGGCGTGGGGATGGTGACAATGCCCACACTGGCCCTGGGGGAGGTCACACTGACCCGGGGACATCACACTGACCTGAGGGTGTCTTGCTTGCCTAACAGTACTGCTGACTGACATGGACGGGGGCATCCAGGACCCCCTGGGACTGGGCAAGCTGGGGGCTCAGGCCGAGAAGGATCGGCGCCTCCGGAAGAAGTGAGTGAACTTCCTTCCCTACCCCAGCAAGAAACTGATCTGCTGGGAAGCCATGGCACAGCACTAGGAATTGCTGGGAAATCTTCTCATCTTGACCCTCCCTTGGGCCTTGTTACTTCCTTCACAGCTTTGTCTCCAGCTGCTTCCTACTGCCTGCGGTCTGTTCCCTTCCAAGAACTCTCCCTTCCACACAAGCCCCCCCTTAAATCACTCTTCTGTTTCCGTCCCTGCCAGGCATGAACTCCTGGAAGAGGCTCGGAGGAAAGGATTGCCCTTTGCCCACTGGGACGGCCCCACTGTTGTGTCCTGGCTGGAGGTGCGTGCCCATGGATTGTCCCCATGCTGTCCCCACAGGTCTGTGTGTGCCACCATGTCCCACCACGCTTGGTCCATGTGCATGGCTGGGGCCTGCAAGTCCTGGAAGAGCAGAGGAGATCCCTGGATCCCTCACAGAGCCTGTGGAGTTGTGGTTTGGGTAGAGCTTTGGATTTGAGCACAAGTCTGATGAGGAGTGGCTGAGGGTGCTGGAGAGGTTCAGCCTGGAGGAAAGGAGTCTCAGGAGGGACCTTCTGGCTCTGCACAGCTCCTGACAGGAGGGGGCAGCCGGGGGGGTTGGGCTCTGCTCCCAGGGAACAGGGACAGGAGGAGAGGAAATGGCCTCAAGCTGTGCCAGGAGAGGCTCAGGTTGGATGCTGGGGAAAAGTTCTTCAGTGAAAGGATGGGCCTTGGCACAGCTGCTCAGGGCAGTGGTGGCGTCACCATCCCTGGAAGTGTTCAAAAGCTGAGTGGATGTGGCACTTGGGACATGGGTCAGTGGTGAACGTAGCAGTGCTGGGGGAATGGTTGGAACTGACCTGAGAGGCCTTTTCCAACCTTAATGATTCTATGAAAAGCTCCGTGGGTTCTCCCTCCCTGTACTGTGCCCATCAGGCTCAGAGACGCTGGGCCACCCACAGGCCGCCTCTGCAAGGTACAATCAAGTCGAGAATCCCACACAGACATTCAGCTTCAGTATTGGGCTCTAGAGAGGGTGGCCTTGCCCCTGGCACAGGAGCCAGGGTGGCAGTGCCAGGCAGTCACTGCTGTCCCTGTCCCCAGCTCTGGGTGGGGATGCCAGCCTGGTACGTGGCCGCATGCCGGGCCAACGTCAAGAGCGGAGCCATCATGTCGGCCCTGTCGGACACCGAGATCCAGCGGGAGATCGGCATCAGCAACGCCCTGCACCGCCTCAAGCTGCGCCTGGCCATCCAGGAGATGGTGTCCCTCACCAGCCCCTCGGCACCGCCCACATCCCGCACGGTGAGTGCTCCCTGCACACCCCCAGGCTCTCCGTGGGCCAGACAGCGTGCTCCTTGCCCTCCTTTCCCTTGGGACCACTGTGGCAAACGTGGCCGTGGAGGGGTGATGTCCCCTCATGGACTGATGAAACCACTGGACACTCATCCCCCAGCACAAGGGTCATTCCCAGCTGGAAGCATGAAGCTCTTTGCAGTTTCAAGGCTCCTGCCACTCACATGGGGTTGTCAGCAGGAGGCCAACCCTGCAAAGAGCAGAACTCAGGGCCTGGCTGCCCTGGAGAGGATAAAACTCCATCCAAAGAGCAGAAATCCAAACCTTCCTGATGTACAGGGCCAGCTTGGTTGCACACAGTCTCTTTCCCAATCACAAAATTGCAACACAAGCCTTTTCCATCTGAAATTCCTGTGCAACTCAGAGCAACTACAGATCCCTGCCCTTGGTAGGATGGAGGGATTGTGTCTTTTGCTGTTCCCCAAAGGCCTCAAGGGGTTAATGGTGGCCAAGTAGTGCCAAGACACATCTGTAGAGTTGCAACTGGCAGAAGAAAGGCTGCTATGTCCCCCTCAGAGGGCTGTGTCTGGGGCACAGCTGATGGGGACAGGCCTGCAGGCTCCTTGAGCATCACACTAAAGTGGAAAGGGGGATGAATGAAGGCCCTTGCTCTGCTCTCTGTGTCTGCATGGACAGCCCAGGGTCCCCTCTGGCAGTGGGGTGTCACCAGGTCGAGCTGCAAGGATGTGGGGTGTCCCCAGGACAGCTCCAAGCACACGGTGGTCTGATCCTCCACCAGCCTGAGCTGGGCATGGTTCCAGTGTAGTTGGTACTGACAGAGACTGGACATGAGCCCAGGTGAGCCCAGGTGTGCTCAGGTGGGCAGAAAGGCCAAGGGCACCTGGGCTGTCCCAGTATTGTGGTGGCAGCAGGCCCAGGGCAGTCCCTGTCCCCTGTGCTGGCACTGCTGGGGTCACACCTGGAATCCTGGGGGAGTTCTGGGCACTTCATGACAACAGAGACCTGGAGGGGCTGGAGCATGTCCAGGGAAGGGAACAGAGCTGGGGGAGGGTCTGGAGCACCAGGAGCAGCTGAGGGAGCTGGGGGGCTCAGCCTGGAGCAAAGGAGGCTCAGGGGGACCTTCTGGCTCTGCACAACTCCTGACAGGAGGGGGCAGCCGGGGGGGGATGGGCTCTGCTCCCAGGGAACAGGGACAAGAGGAAATGGCCTCTGTCTGTGCCAGGGGAGGTTCAGGTTGGATGCTGGGGAAAAGTTCTTCAGTGAAAGGGTGGTTAGGCCCTGGCACAATTGCCCAGGGCAGTGGTGGGGTCACCATCCCTGGAAGTGTTCAGAAAATGAGGATGTTGCAGTTGAGGACGTGGTTTAGTGCTGAACACGGTGGTGGTGCTGGGTTGAGGGTTGGACTTGATGGTATTTCAGCCTTAATAATTCTGTGATTCCATGACTCCATGGTGGTTGTGAACTGAGGCCGTGTTTCCATGGTGGTTTGCTCTGACCTCTCTGCTCTTTTCCCTGCAGTCCTCTGGAAATGTCTGGGTCACCCATGAGGAGATGGAGAATATGGCAACTTCCACCAAGACGGTGAGGCTGGGCAGCCCCCAGGGTGCTGGGGGAAGCCCCTGGGGTGTGGGGGTGCAAGCAGCTCCAGGTGTGTTAACCCAGAGGGCAGGGGATCCTTCACATGTCAGTTCTTTGCCAGCACCCTGCAGCTCTTTAGAAACCCTCTTTCAACCTTTAATATCCCAGCAATTTCTAAAAGTAGCTTAAACCCCATCAGATTTTTCACTGGGTTTCGAGAGCAGCCTGGCTGTTTGGGAGTTAAAGACAAAGCCCAGGAGTGATCTCAAGACACGTGAGATCCCTGAGTCATTCTGCATCCAAGTCATGGTCTAATCCCCCACTGACCTCAGCACACCCAAGTATTGTCCCCACCGTGTGTCCCTGACACAGGCTGACAGCTTGGGGTCCCTTGCAGAGATATGTCCATGCTACCAAAAGCTCTGGCTCCTTTGGAGAGATGGAGCCGCACTCCCTTCTCTGCAACCTGATCACCCCCTGTCTGTGTCTCAGAGCAGGGCAGCATTTCGGATTTGTGTGGGAATTGTGTGTCCAAGGCCAGGGTGGTGCACCCTGCAATAGTGGAAGATGTCCTTGCCTATATCAGGGTCCTTTCCAATCCAAACAAGTTCGAGGCTCTCTGAAATAGACAATTTTATTGAAGCTTTTGTCGAGTAGCAGGGATGTGCCACTGTCCCTTGGCAGGTTCTGTGAGACTGAGGAAAAAGCTGCAAAACCAGCAAATTGGCTTGGGCAGCCCCCTGCAGGTTGTGACAGATGTACTGAAACTTAATTCTCTTTCATCCATCTGACCTGGGGGTACCTAAGAACTCTCTGTGTTTCCCAGGGAAGATGAATGAGCCCCAGCGTCGGTGCCATCTCCAGCCCAAGCCTCATTTTACCTTCCTCTTCCTCTTCCTCTTCCTCTTCCTCTTCCTCTTCCTCTTCCTCTTCCTCTTCCCCTGCCCCTGCCCCTGCCCCTTCCCCTTCTCCATCCTGTATTCTTGGTTAGAGATGGCGTGGGAACCAGGCCCAGTGGGGTTGGGATGTCCCCAGCACCCTGGGGACAAGGCTGAGGTCCCCAAGCCATAAGAGTGAGCCCTGTCCCCTCCACGTCCCTCTGTGCTGAGGGGTGCCATGCTCAGTGCGCGTGCCAGGCCCTGTCCCTGTGCAGGGCCACCAGGTACTGACTTCACTGTCCTTTCTGTTGACATGCTGCGTGTGTCACACTTAGGACACAGAGGAAGGCAGCTGGGCACAGGTGAGGACTCCGGGCCACCCCTGTCCGTGGGTGGTGCATGGGGTGGTTGGGGGGGGAGCTGGACATCCCGGGGATGTTTGGGGCATTGATGTTCACCAAAGCCTTGGAGGCTTTACCTGCATCCCGTGGCTGCTCCTCTGGGCCATCGCTCAGGTGCAGGATGTCCTCCTGGGCCCTTCTCTGCTCCAGGCAGTGGCTTTTCCTGAGACCTCTGTGAGATCCAGAGCCTGTGTTAAGAACCCCCACCTGCACGACCACCCTGCATGTGGGCAGGATTCCAGCTGCACATTTGCTTTTCACCTATTTTGTAGCCCCAGATCCATACAGATGATTTTTATGATCTGTATAGTAAAGAAAAAGTAAAGAAGGAAAGAGTCCTGCTTGTATCCATCTCTTCTGGTTTTATCCCTCTCAAATGCTTTACTTTCCTTCTGGTGGATTTTAATTCACTTTTGGACCCAAAATCAGTTTGTGGTGGAAGTGAATGGGTGGTTTTTTTTCCCCAAACTCACCTTTTTCTTTTGTTTCAAAGTCATAAAATATAGATTCTTAAAGTAGAGATTCTTAAAAATCAGTTGGGAATGCACTGGAACCTGTTTCTCAGTTGTTTCGTCTTTCAATGAATGTTCTTTTTCCAGAGGCAGCTGCTCATAAAGTCCAGTTATTCCTTGCCATTACTTTTGACTATGCTTTGTCTCCTGGGGGATCATGAGTAGGACACAGACCATGGCCAACAGGACTGTTCCCTCCAGCTCCTTCAGTGCCTCCCAAGGCTGAGTCCTCTGGCCTGGGTTTAGCCTCAGGACAGTGACCCTTCTGGGCTGTCACTGATCTCTTGGGATTCTGCAGCTCCACGGAGCCCTGGGGTCTCCCTAGCTTCTCCCTGTGCTTGTCTGCAGACATTGGCCTATGGGGACATGAACCATGAGTGGATTGGGAATGAGTGGCTGCCCAGCCTGGGTCTGCCCCAGTACCGCAGCTACTTCATGGAATGCCTGGTGGACGCGCGGATGCTGGACCACCTCACCAAGAAGGACCTGCGGGTGCACCTGAAGATGGTGGACAGCTTCCACCGGTGAGTCCTGCCCCTGGAGCTCCCTGGCATGCACATGGAGCAGAGGAGGGTGGGATTTGAGGGATTCTTCCCTGTCTTGGGCAGCCCTGGATGGCTCTTCCAGGCTGTACTCACTACCCTGAGCTTGGGCAGAAGTTCTCCTTCACCTCACTCCTTGCTGCAGAATTGCAGAGGACCAGGCCTTCCCCTGGCTGTGAAGCAAACCATGGGCAAAACTTCAGGCTCATCCCACCTGGTGCTCCACTGCTGTCTGCCAACAGCCCAGTGGGAGAAGTCTTGTGCCATCCCAGCCATGGCTCCAACACCAGGATCCAACCCTGTCATGGGGTTCCCACTGCACACCCTGACCCATGGGCCTGCCAGGGTCACCTTCAGGGGTGAGCCCTTGAGCCTGGAGCAGCCCTCATGGGCTGGTTCCCCCTTCCCTCTCCAGCCACTGAGTGTGAGCATCGTTTGGATCTGTATGCTCTGAGGCAGCTGGAACAGGCTCAAACTGATGGAGTGGGGAATAGCCGTGGAAGGGAGGGACATTCCCTGTTTTCCAGCTTTGGGTTGTCCTGACCCATCCCTGGCCTGAAGCATCCTTTGGGCATGTGGGGAGCATGCAGAGAGGGGGGGTCCCTACCTGGGTCCCTCCCAGCCATGTGTCCTGGAGGGCTGGGTGACCCCTTGTGTCCCCTCGTGTCCCCTTGTATTGTTGCAGCACCAGCCTCCAGTACGGCATCATGTGCCTCAAGAGGCTCAACTACGACCGCAAGGAGCTCGAGAGGAGGCGAGAGGAGACCCAACATGAAATCAAAGGTCAGCATCCCCTGTCCAGCTCCAGAACAGAAGAGAAACCTCCCAGGAGATACCCAGGGCTGGTCTCTCTTCTATCTCTTATTTTTAACACATTATTTCTGAGCCCACAGGGCTGTTCTCCTGAGGGACCTTCTTGCTGCTCCAAGTGCCTTTATCAAATGACCCAGGCAGGCATGAGGAAGGAGGAGGGGAAAGCAAAGATGCAGCCTGAGCATACCATGATCTTCTCTGCCCATTTCACTACTCAGGACATCCCCAGCTCAGGACATCCTCAGCCTCCCCTTCCTTAACTGTCCTAAGATTCCCTGTGTATCTGGCTGCTGCTTGGATTACATCTCATTATTGATAATGCCCCTAATTACATCAGCAGCTGTGGGTTCTTAGGATTAATTTTCACAGTTGTTTTCTGCCTGTTATTTCAGCTTTGAACTTGGTAAATTGAACTGAGCTGTTCGTGGCACTTGAACTCCCAGTTTTGCTGCTGACTTGGGAAGGGGAGTCCCGGAATCATCCTGGGGCAAAGGGAAAGGGCCTCAGGACATCCCCAGATCTCCTCAGAGCCACAAGTGTGGTGTGAGGTGGCCCTGAGCCGTCCCCTTGCTGTCGTGCAGATGTGTTGGTGTGGACCAATGACCAGGTCATTCACTGGATCCAGTCCATCGGGCTGCGCGAGTATGGGAACAACCTGGTGGAGAGTGGCGTGCATGGGGCTCTGCTGGCCCTCGACGAAAACTTTGACCACAACAGCCTGGCCCTTGTGCTGCAGATCCCCACCCAGAACACCCAGGTAGGAGCAGCATCCTTGGGGGATTTTGAAGGAGAGTGGCCAGTGTGGGACATGGCTGTGGTGTGACCATACCAGTGTCACCAACTCAGCTCTGCCTTTCAAAGCAGAGCTCTCCTATGGCACGGGGTCTCTTTCTGTCACACTCAGGCTTTCCTAGGATGGAAGTCTGGGCTGGAAGCACATTCCCCATTGATGGGGGATCATGATTTTTCGGTTAATTGCAGGCTCGACAAGTGCTGGAGAGGGAGTTCAACAACCTGCTCGCCTTGGGCACGGACCGGAGGCTGGATGATGTGAGTGCCAAACATGTCCTCCACGTGTCTCCATGTCCTGTGTGACTGGGAAAGGACTTGAGGGTGTTGGAGGATGAGAAGCTCAACTTGCCCTGGCCACGCGCTCTGGCACCCAGAACCCCCCATGTGCTGGGCTGATCCCCCAGCGTGGGCAGCAGGGCAGGGGGGATTCTGCCCCTGTGCCCCGCTCAGGTGAGACCCCACCTGCAGAGCTGTCCCAGCCCTGGGCTCCAATATCAGAAGGACGTGGAGCTGCTGGAATGAGTCCAGAGGAGATACCCTGAGGGCTGGAGCTCCCCTGCCATAAGCCCAGCATCCTTTGGAGTCTTTACTGGGACTTTTGTATTGATGCTTCCAAGGCATCTTTGCAGGCAGGCTGTAGAGAAGAGACAGATGAGCTGGAAAGAATAAAGCCAGTGCCATGGGATCCCAGCAAGATGGCCTATGTCCTTGTCCCAGTTTGATCCCACGCTTTGCTAGAGCTGGTCTCCAAGGACAGGCATTCCCTTGTTAGCTGGTGTCTCACAGGGGCAAGAGGAGCTGCTGGCGCTGGCCCCGGGCCCGTCACACGCTGTTCCCTGCAGGGCGATGACAAAACCTTCCGTCGGACGCCGTCCTGGCGCAAGCGCTTCCGCCCGCGGGACGTGCACAGCATCAACCTCCTCAGCGGCTCCGCTGAGACCCTGCCCGCCGGCTTCCGTGTCACCAGCCTCGTGCCACTGCCCCCTCCAGCTGCTCCAGCCAAGAAAATGCCCCCGGAAGGTGCGTAAGCCCTTCTCCAGAGGGTCCTCTCCCACCCCTGCTGAGAGTCTTAGTGGAGGAGGGAGAGGGAGAGGGAGAGGGAGAGGGAGAGGCTTTCTGGTCACCCAAGATCCATACGATCCTGGAGCTGTGGCCTGCTGGAAATGGTTTTTCTGGAAGGGTTACTTCAGACCTTTGTGTGAGCTCTTGGTTATGAACTACAAGGACAAATTAGTGGCCAGGATTGGGGCACAAAGTGGGATATGTCACCCAGGGGCTGCAAGAATGCAGAAGCCCAGTCTGGGCCCGTTTTCTCCACTCTGCCTTTTGGGAACCACCCCCAAAGGGATATATTAACTGCCTCCATTTGCCTGAGCTCTCCCAGGGCTGGCAGGACCTGCTGGGTCACCCTGGCTGCCCGTGCTGCTGGCTGTCCTGTTTTATGTCCCAGGATCTGGCTCCACAACACAACTCCTTTCTTCAAGGTGTCTTGGTCCCTTCCAAAGTTGTAGGGAGACAGAAGCTCCAGCCAGGTCACCTCGATTTGTCCCCTGGACCAGGCACCCTGGTTCCACTATCCCAAGGCAGCAGCTGCTTCCCACTGAAGCAAAGTTGACTTCAGCAGGCTCAGAAATGAGGGTGGGAATGAGAATTAAGAAGCTGTGCACTCACCTTCCAACTCCAAACCTCAGGCTCAGCTCTTCTGCCTCCAGTTTTGTTCAAATGTCCCAGCTTTCCATCCAGCAGTTTGGGTCAAGCTTCTGTTTGACCTTTTCCACCCTATCCCCGGAAGCTGCAGTTCCCACCTGGCTGAGGACAGTGAAACCTGGGACAGAATCCCACCCAGACGGGGAGCAGGGTGCTCGCTGCCCAGGAGCAAGGATGGCAAGTGGCAATTTCCCAAATACCCTGGAACCTCAGGGACATCTGAGCTAGCCAAACATGGCTCTTCCTCTTCTCATGGCTGCAGTGCACAGATGCTGCTCAATAAAGACAGGATTTGAGGAAGCTGGGGGCTAATTGGAGCAGTCACTAATTGCTTTGCTCTTTGGTTCCCTTCCAGTTGGTGCCTCCGGGTCCCCAAGGCTGGAAACCTCCACAGTCCGGACGTACTCGTGCTGAGGGTCAGCAGGATGGGAGCCAGGCCCTGGGTGAGTGCGAGGTCCTGGAGCTGGCTGGGGACCAAGGGCAGAGCAGGAGCCCCAGCAGCACCCAGGCAGGGGGCTGCCCTCGCCCGGGGCCTGGCCATGGAGGGCCAGGGAGACATCAGTGGCGGGGGAGCTGCTGCTGCCCGAGGCTCACAGGGACGATGCAGGGAGGGATGCTCAGCATCCACCACATGTGGTTTGTACACTCTTGGACTGACGGCTCCATGGGGACCCCAGGATGCCATCCCATGAGGGTCCCGCTTGGGTGAGGGAAGGATGGTCAAGCACTTCAGGAAGGCTCCTGCTGTTCCCTGGGCCATGGTTGCCCTATGCCAGGAGGATCCAATGCTGATTCCATCTGGGTTTGTTGGCCGGTGGGTGCACGGGTGGAGCTGAGCCAGCATCCTCACAGGGCCTTTCCCACTTTGCTCCTCAGCCAATCCCCATGTCCATACACCACGTGCTGGCTGCCTTCCAGGACAAGAGCCCAGCCTGTGCCTGTTCCTCGGCCTAGACCCACAGACTGTCACTGCTGTGGACCGACAGGATCTGTCCGTCCTGCTCGTGCACCCCTGCTTCACCTGGCTCCCGTGGCTCCCACCATGGCCTGTCCCCCACTTCTTCCGCACTGGCTGGGCCATGGATGTGCTCCGGGTGCCGTCCTGGTGTGGTGCAATCTGGGGAGCAGCACAGACACCCCCAAAGTGTCTGCAATGATTGGAAGCCTCTCTCCTGCCTGGTTCATGTTGCCAATCTGCCACAGGGCTGCACTCACTCGCCCGAGCTCTGGGCATCAGGGATGCTGCTGCCCACAGAATTTGAAGCCAAGGAAGATTCAGGCTCGTGAAAATCCTCCCTCCAGGGTGGCTGGGCAAGGAGCTGCCCTTGGAGGGGCTGGGGCAGTGCCAGGGCTGGTGCTGGGTGGGACGAAGGGGGCCCGGTATGAGGTGAGGAGGGCGGTGTCTGCCCAGGGCTGGGCAGACAAGGTGCTGATTTTGGTGCTGTCAGGTGCCCTGTTTGGGGGGGCTGTGCCTGGGACCGCCCCACACGGCTCACGGGGATGGTGCCTGGCACCCACGGGAGAGGGACCCTCTTTGGGTGCCCGGGGAGACAACGGGAGCCCCCTCTGCCCCTGGGACGTGCCCACCCTTCCCCTCTGGGTGCAGAGGAGAAGCTCTCCCCTCCTGCCTCCTGGCAGGGGTCTATCCGGGAGGCTCTTAACTCTTCCCATTTCTTCCCCGTAGGGTAGGATCTCTTCGTCTCCTCATGCCACGTTTGCCTTGTGTGGCCCCTATTTCTGATGTGATATTTATTGATGGCTGGAATGACCTTATACTTATCATGTGCTGTCTGGAAGTGCAATATCTGAGAGACTCTACAGTCACAACGTCTTTTTGGTGTATCATTTGCCTAATACAGTATTAAATATTTTTTTAATTTGAAGAGTCAGTGAGCCCTTTATATCGATGCCCTATTTCTTTCGTCATATTATTGGTACTGCATGGACTCCAAACCCTGGATTGGGTCAGGAAAGGATGTATGTGTGTTCCAATAAACAGGATTTTAAAACAGTGCTGGCTTTGAGCCGTCTTTGTAGAGCCCAAATTAAAAATATCAAATATTATTTATGTCTAGCTCCCTCAAGATCTTTGGGGCACAAGGCTGAACCCCAATTAAACACCAGTGAAACCACTGATCAGTGTAGGGCTGATTGAAGTGTGGCACATCCAGTTCCCAACCAAGTGACTGTGCTGAGGTCCTGCTGGATTTACTGATATGAAAATCTCCGGCCTGGATTTGGGCATTGTGGAACTGGGGAGACCTGCACAGGGCAGGACAACAGTAAAGGAAACCCCAAGCTGTCCAAACAAGAATGCCTTTATTTAAAAAAGAATCCAAATAAGTTAGCAAAAATAATAATTAAAAAAACCCTAAATGGCAACTGCACACAGCGTTCAGTAGAAAAGACAGGTGGGCTCCGGGTTGGCACCACCGGACACCGGCCGGAGAGAGACCTTGGTCAAGGAGCATCTGGAAAACTCAGCAAAGCGAACCTAGCACACACGTTGGCCCCCATCCCGCCCGTCCCTGGCAGGCAGCGGAGCAGGGCCTGGCCCCAGGAAGCCCCTCCAGGACCTGTGGCCGCTGCAGCGCTGCCCCATCCCACCTCTGCCTGTTCTTCCAGCCCGGCAGGAGCGCTCCGCAAGGAGTGGGAAGGGAGTTGAGTGGTGTCAGCCGTGCAGCCCACGACACTGGAGGGGTGGATGTGATTTCCAGCGGCTGGACCCTTCTGGCATCTCATTCCCACCCCGCTACCATCTCAAGGAGCTGCCGGGGTTTGCACCAGCTCAGTTTTGACCCTGATCCTCCGGGAACGTCACAGCCACGTCCTCCACAGCAATGCTCTCCACGATGGAAGACAGCGAGTGCAGGTTGCGCTCCTCGGCTGCCTCGTCGGCCAGGAGGTGATCTGGGGAGACAGAGGGGTGAGGACACTGCTGGGAATGGGAACTATGTACTGGAGATGGCTCCTGGTTCTGCTCAGGGGGATATGGGTTAGTGGTGAACATGTCTGGAGGGTTGGACTTGATGATCTTTTGCACCCGTAACAATTCATTGATTCTTTCCTACGATTCTATGACCCCGTGATCCCCTACATGGCCAGAGTGACCTAGGGACCTGCTGCTGGCCCCCACCTTGGGGAGGGATGGGAGAGCAACAGGAAGTGGAACTTTTTTAGGTTTTAATCTCCACTGGAAAATGAGATTTAAGTTTCTGCCTTCTGGGGAAAATAACAGGTGGATTTGGCAGGGGCCGGGATAATGGCAAGCATGGAAAATAAGATCAGCAGCTGCCGAGGGGGTGTAGGGAGGGAAGGGGGACTGGGGCAGCGCTGCCCAGCCATGCCCAGCTATGCCCAGCCATGCCCAGCAACACAGACAGCAAATCCAAGACAAGGGATAGCAACAGATGAAACCCTTGCTGGGGATGAAGGCACCAGGGCCCCAGGCTGCTGCAGCCCAATTTCTCAGCTCCCAGGGGTTGGTATTTTGGTGAAATCAGGGGTGGAAGAACCCTGAATTGCTGAGCATTGAGCAGAGGAGGTGCTGTAGGATTTCTGAGCTCATCGCTCTGCAGCAGCAGTATGGGGAAAGAAGGACAAGGTTCCTTCTGTCCTTTGCTCCAAGCATCTCCTGCCCGGGGAGGGGGAGTGACTCAGTGATGCTCTGCTCCGGGGCTGCAGTGTCCCGGCTGTTCCCACTTCCTGCAGAGCCCAGCGAGGCCGTGGGACGCCCCAGGGAGGCAAGGAGGGCGTTACCTGCAGGGTTGGTGCCGAACTCCAGCTGGCTGCTCCACTCGGGGCTGCAGGAGGAGCTGCCGGACCCGCAGTCGCTGGCTGCCTGCAGGGGCCCAGAGCAACCGTGTGTCACCTCCTCTGGCACAGCCGAACCCCACCAGCATCCCCAAAAACACCCCGGGAGGCCCATCCCACAGCATGACACCCTGCGGAGGGGGGCACGTCCCTCCCCACCTGGAGGAGCCAACAGCACACAGGGTCCCCAGGACCCATCAGGGCCAGGTGTTTCCTTAATCATAAAGGCTGAAAAACCTCCTTTTTTTGGGACACTGGCCACAGAGAAATGGGGCTCCCTGCTCACTGCAGGTAAAAAGGTGTCTCTTTCCCCACTGATTACGAGAAAGGGCTGGAGATGAACAAATGTCCTTGGGCAAAACACCTTTTTGCTGAGAATCACCTAATCAGGCTCGTAAAAAATGATACACGGGTTGGATGCCCTCAGGCCATCCCGAGGGTGGGGACTGGGAAAAGCTTTTGGCAGTTTGATTTGTGGATTTGGGGCTGAGTGGTTATTTTGGAGTAAAGAGCTGACAGCATGAAAAATGAGATCATTATTCAGCACAGATCAGAATACACTTTTTTTGGAGTGTGTCTATCCGGGAGTGGGTGTCAACTCAGGTAAAACCCTAAATATATAGCAACCCCACAGACCCAACTCTTTATAGTCTACAAGGCACTTTGGCTCTACAAGCTCATGGCAGCATGGGATAATTAATTAACACTTGGACTTACTTCCCATTAAAGCAGGAAATTCTTACAGATACAATCTTTTTTCCCCAAAAAAATATTGGCTTTGTCATCAATATGTGAACCCCTGGCTACACCTGGGAAAAGGGGCAGCTCAGAACAGAAGTGACAGGGGCAGTTCAGCACAGTTTTGGGCACATTTGCAAATTCGAGGAAGTAGAAATTGTATTCTGGTATCCAAGTGGATTCTGGCATTAAAGCGGATACTGGGAAGTCCCACAAATATATAGGATGGAGCCTAAATACTTTTTCATTCCTTTATTCAGCATTAAATTGGACTACCTGGATACCTACTGGTTTGGCCCTTAAATCCCTTAAAATCCCTTAGTCTGGAAGGAGATGTGGGATTCCCTCTTCTGGGCCTCTGATAAAGTCCTTCTGTAGCTGTAGCTGTAGCTGTATCTATCTGCCTCTATATCTATATCCATATCTATATCTATATGTCCATATATGTCATATTTATATCCATATCTACCTATTTTTGTATCTATATCATCCATATCTACATTATCTATATCTCCATAATCTGTATCTATGGATATACCTATATGTCATTTATGTATTATATATCTATAAATAATCTATATAATCTTTATCATGTCTATATTATATATATATTTATATAATCAATCTCTATAATTTGTATCTATCCCTATAGCTATCATATCCATATCAATTTCATCTCTAATTTATCTATAGGATCTCTAGATCTATAGAACCCATATCATTAATGCCTGTACCAATACATACTCCCCTACATCTATCTATTCCAGCTGTATCAATCATCTCTCCCTACACCTGTAGCTGTAGTTTCAGCTCTCTGTGCATTCCCAGTTCCAAACTTCAGAGCAGCAGGGAAGCACATACCGAGCCATCCACAGGAACGAGGGGGCAGATGAAAATACCTCTCAAAAACATGGTTAAATGACCAAATTCTTGTGGAGTGACAGGTCCTGGGTCTCTGAAGGCGGTGGCAGGACACAACTACTGAGTGTCCTCAGCCAGTGCCCAAATCGACCCCTTCAGTCCTAGAAACCAGAGGTGCCCCTGTGCCACCCCTCTCATCCCTTCCTCTGCCTGTGTGTGAGCAGGGAGTGTTAATTTTATTTTAGATTTTGTGCTTTTTTTTTTTGTATATTTCATATCTTTATCTCTATTTTTGTATTTCGTATTTAATATTATTAATTTATATATTATGTTACGTTATGTTACGTTATGTTATGTTATGTTTTCATTTAGTTTAGTTCTATGTTATTTACTCCAGTTTCACCACTCCCAGCCCTCCCCAGCCCAGGCCCACGTGTCACACATGCACGGCCCCAATGCACCCATTCCCAGGGACAGAGTGGCAGTGGCCTCTTTCCCGCAGGGATGTGAGCGCTCAGCAGGGTTGGATCCTTGTCTCTGTGCCCCCGTGCAGGACACACTCACGTCCACCAGTGTCCCAAGATGGCAGCGTCTGCCTTGCCCCAGAGCTGGGGTCCTGTTCCCCCCCAGCAGGACCCAGTGCCCCAGAGCTTCTGCAGTGCCTCTGCTTGGGGTTACCTCCACAGGGCATCACCTCCAAAGAATGTAATTCCCATATGGCATCAACCCCATAGAGCGTCACCCCAACAGGGCATAACCTCCAATAGGGCACTGTCCCCATAGAGCATCTCTGCCATAGAATGGCACTCCAAAATGACCCCGCATCAGGCATCACCCTATAGAGCATCACCCCTAAATGGCATCCCCCTACAGAGCATCGTCCCATAGAGTATCACCCCACAGAAAGTCACCTTCACAGAGCATTGTCCCCACACAGCTTCAGTCCCATATGGCCCTTCTCCCTTGGGGTGCCACCCCGAAATAGCATCACCCCCATAAAGCGTCACCCCCATATGCATCGCCCCAGGGGGCACCGCCCCCGGAGCTGTTCCCAGCCCAGGCCGGGCCCGGGGGGCGGCCGGGGGACTCACGGCGGGCTGGGGCGCGGCGGGCCGGAAGCGCAGGTCCCGCTGGTCCCGCTCCTGCTGGTTGAGGGAGCTGAGCAGGCTCTGGAGCCGCTCGATGTACTGGATGGCGCTGCGCAGGATCTCCACCTTGGGCAGCCGCTGGTTGGGGTTCAGGAGGGTGCTGCGCTTCAGGGCCTCGAACGCCTCGTTCACCTTCTTGAGCCGCCGCTTCTCCCGCAGCGTGGCGGCGCGCCGCCGGTCCATGGACACCGATTTCCTCTTGCACACCTTGCAGGCCCAGGGCAGGCACTGCCCGGGACAGTGCTCGGCCAGCGCCTCCTTGTCCTCCAGAGCCACCCTGCCCTCGGCGCACAGGGCCGCCTCGGCGCGCTCGGGGAACGCCGCGGGCTCGTAGGCCTGCAAGCGGGAGCCCAGAAAGTTTTCCCCATCGTAAAACCTCTGCTCCGGGAAGAAGTACGGGTTGGTCTCGAAGAGCTCCATGGGCGGCTCGGGGACGTGTGCGCGGCTCGGGGACGGCTGCTCCCTCTCCCCGCGCCAACTGCTTGGTGCCATTTAAACCCCGGCGCTGGCATTAAATCACGGAGATAAATATAGAAAACCCAAAGGAAACCTGAGCCCACCCTAAGCTGCTGCCTCACATCAAAACTTGTCCATCTGATTCTATGTGCTCTCCCCACGAGGATTACAGTGCCCGGCCCGGCGGGGCTGGGGGGGCTGGCACGGTGGGGGGGCAGCTCGGCTGGACCCGAACAAGGGCTTTGTGTGAGCCCCGAGGTGCCACTGGGGACGGCGGGCGGCTGCCAGCTCCCCCCCGGCATTCCTGCGTCATCTGGTCCCTTCAGTTACGCCTGGGCTGGGGGAGCCGTGGTGTCCTCGTGGCCATTCTGCCTGAACAGGGCAGCCTCATCCCTTCACGCTGCTCCCTTGGATCCCACGGCATCCCAAACCTGTGCCTTCCCGGCGGTGGGACCCAACACCAGCGCAGCATCGTCCACTTCCCAGCCCTTCCCACCTCCCGATCCTGCTCTGTACCATATTCCCCATGGCCCCATCCTGCCGGTCCACGTTACACTGATCCCACTTCTGCTGAAGCCTCGGGGGAGCCTGGGAATCCAGCCCTGGAGGGATATCGCAATGCAGGAAGCACCCCCGGCTCCAGTCCCGTCCCTCTGGACACCTGCCTCCGTGCTCCCCAGCCCCGGTTCCAGCTGCTGTGCTGCTGCCTGTCCCGCAGGAACGGAGCAGGCAGCAACAGGCAGGACAGAGCCAAGCCCAACCTTTCCTCTGCCGCAGGCTCTTGAAGGTGCCCAGCCATGTCCCTTATCACATTTTTGTCACAAAATCCATGTCCGTGGCTTCTCCCACCCACCAAACTCAAAGGATACCTTCTCCCATGTGTCTCCAGGTTCCAGCAGAGCCAGGCTGGGCTCGACCCTCTCCCAGGTGGCATTGCCTCATCCCACCTGCTCCCCTGTGCTGGCCTCTGTACCTGCGGATAAACAAAGTCCCAAATGCCATCCTGATCCAAGCCTCTCCCAGAAAAGACACATTGCTCATGCATTCCTGATAGGGAAACTGAGGCACAACCACCAGCAGCAGCATGAGGGGGATTTTAACTCATCCCCAACCCTTCCCTGATGACTCCAATGGCTTGGCTACATCTCTCCAGCCTTGTCTTTATTTCAGAGGGAATTTTTTTTTCCATCTGGAACATCAGAAACCATCTCCCATTTCCTCCTATTCCTGCTCCAGGCCAGATTCCAGCTGAGGGATCGGTCAGTGGAAAGAATGTCAGCAAAGTGCAGGGCCAACCCTGCCGGGATTTTCCTTCCCCAAATTCCCCCTCCTTGGAAGGCTGTGCTGTGGCACATTGCCTGTGCCCACTATCAGCACCCTTGCTCACTTGGGATTGATTTCTGGCCTTGTTGGAACCTGTCATGATGTTCTTATTGTGATTTCTTTGAGGCCAGGAGCTTTCCAACACCTCCTCACCCCAATTCCTGCTCTCCTGGGATCCCAACCCTGTGGATTTGCTGTCCCCATGGTTTTAACATCTATGAAAGTCTGCACTAAGGAGAGCAGGACCTGCAGCCTTGAGGTTCACCCTTGCCACAGCCCCTGTCAGCTCCCCACAGTCAGTCAAACTCCGAAATACTCAAGAAGGAAAGAAATCAGAGCATCAGCTTGGCCCTTGCCTAAAGAAAAAGCACTAGAAGGGTTGGGAAGAAGCAGGATTCATCTCAGGTGTGCAGAGGTGCCCATGGCAGGAGTGAAGGCTTTAGGAGCGGATAACCCGAGCCTGAGGTCTTCACATCAGCCCCATACCATCACATCAAGCAGCTTGAGTCACTCATGGGGACTTTTATCAGTGGCACTTGGTGGACATGACCCCACAGTGAGCCCCTTGAGCTGCAGCCACATCCCTGGGTGAGAGGTGTCAGGACCACCCTGGTATAAATGGGCTTTTTGGAATTGTAGGAGCATGTTTCGAGAGTGAGAGACGCAATGGTGACATAACAGGCTCCACAGGCACGTGGCTGACCCATACAGGAGAGCGGTCAGGCATTTGTCAGTCCATAAACAGGGGCAGCGCTGGTGGGGTAGGGCCAGCCGTGTGTCCCCAGCTGGAGAAGTGGACAAGCCAGTCCCAACAAGCCACCAAGGCCAGCCACTGTGTCTCCACGGCTGAGCAGGCAGAGGAGACAGAAGGCAGCTCACAGAGATGGGGAGGAAAGCACACTCAGTGCCAGCGTGGGGTGGGCACTGGGGAGAGGGATCCCACTGGCAGCTGTGCTGCCCCAGCCACTGCACCCACTTCAGCTCCACTTGGGGGTCTCATCCAGTGAAGCGGGAGCAGGGATAACGCTGTGCCCACCCAATTGCAGCTCTGCAGCTTCCTCAGCCCCTCCATGCCATGGATGATCCCTCCTGAACACGGCGGAAGCACATGACAGGATCTGGAGTCTGTGGGTCCAGCAGGCTCATCCCAGTGAATATCAAATCAAAGATAATGAATCCCATTGGGCAAGTAGCCATCATCAAGGTACTCCTATTTGGGCTACAGGGAAGCTCCCATCATGGCCACCCCACCCCACAAAGGCACCTGCTGGGGAACGGGCGAGCGTGGCTTTTCCCGGTCCCGTGGGTGCCCACGACGGCCGAGGCTGTGCCCCGGGTAATTCAGAGCCGAGGGGCCTTAGGGCTCTGCTGCCGGCTGTCAGGTTATCCCGTGATGGATGGTGGCGGCTGGGAGGCTACACAAAGCGGCGCTGTGTGAGCCCCGGGCAGAACGTGCTGCGATCCGTCACGGGGTGACCTTTCCCCGGCCGGCGGGGGCCTCGCGGGGACGGCTCACCCCGACACAGCTGGCGGGAGGGCAGCCACAAGCCCAGAGCTAAAAATATCCCTCCATTGAGAAAATCCCAGCGAGGAGGGTTTGTCTTTGCTCCTCCGGGGCGGCTTCCCAAGCCGGTGGCCAGTCCACGGAGCGGGGTCATGGAGAGACACCCGGGGGCGGCCTTGGCTGTTTTGCTTTCCCACCACGTCTGTTGGTCTGGATTTGCTGAGTTTTGGGGATACACGTGAGCGTGTTGCAGCCTAGGGAGTGTCCTTCCCAGTGCACAGAGCCTTAACCAGGGCATGCCCCTGATCCCTGCTCCGAGCTACACTCACGGCTTGCACATCCCTGCCTGGATCATGGAGCTGCGCTGTGCCCACGCTGGAGAAGCGATGGTGCCGCCCGGCTCCCACTGGGAAGGGCAGAAAAACCTGGGTTTAAGGGCTGGTGAAGACATTTGGATCCCCCAAGCAGCATCTACAACCCGGGGTGCCGGGACCATCCCACTGATGGGGAGAAAGGGGGGAAAGCCAGGGTTCAGCAAATATCCCTTTGGGATTTCAGCACAGGAAAGGAGACTCACCAAAATGCCACTTCCAGTCAGAACCACCATCCCACCCCCACCACATCATCCCACCCCCACCATCCCACATCCCCTTTCGCTGTCCAGGCTCACCGACATCCCTTCCTGCCGCCGTGACAAGTCGTGACATATTTGGGAGCAGCTGCAGGCGGCGGGGAGATGCTTGGCCCTGTCCCCGCTCTCGGCCGAGGAATGTGGAGCAGACCTCTCCTCCGACACCCGGGATTTCCGACATGCCTGCTCGCCGGAGATTTGGGACAGCGACAGCTGCTTGGCCGGGATGGGGCTCGGCAAAGCCTCCCGGTTCAGCCCCAGCCCAAGGCTTTGCACATCCACGTCTCGTCCTGCCGGGGATTTGAGGTTTGTTTGGGGTCCAGCCCGTGGAGAGCAATGGGGGATGATGTCCTGCTGTCTGTCCTGGTAGGGATGGCAGCAGCGGTGACAGCACCAGCAGACAATCCCTCCCTCACCCATAAGTGCCAGCTCGTCCAGTTTGAGTTCCCTAGTGGGCTGGGAGGGAGGTGGGACAGGGCTGCTCCTGCAGCTCTTGTGTCCCCATGGGGCTCAGCACCCTTGGTGCCCCCTCACTCCCATCTAGGTGCCCCAATTTCCCCATCAGGAAATCAGGGATCACGATGGAAGTCTGAAATCTGTCTGGAGAACAGTTTTATTTTGTTTATTAACTGTCTTTGCAGGTTTGACCTGGGAGGGAAGTGAGGGTGTGACAGAGATGTGCTGGTGGCTGAGTAGCCCCCAGTCCATTGGATCCAAGTTTGGGGACAATACTGGGTGCCCAAACATGTCAAGCCACTGGGCCCAGTCTGTGAATTTCAGTGGGTGCCCTGCTGCAATCACTCTGGGTGCCCTGACCCACCAGGATCCCCATTTGGGGACCAAACCAGGTACCCTGACCCATGAGTCTGCTGGTTCCCAGTCCAGGCACCACACTGGGTGCCCTGACCTCCCTCCTTGCCCACACTGATGAGGGGATGCTCTGCTTCACTGCAGCACTAAACCTCCTGTGTTTCTGCCCCTCCATGGCCTCCCTTGCTCCACAACCCCATGGCCTGGACATAACCCTTCCCCTTCACAGTCCCCAGCCTCAAATTACAGCTGGAGGAGGTATTTACCCAGCAGGACCCCCACTAATGAACCCCACGGTGGGGTTTCCCTTCTGGAGCCCCCTCTGCTGCCATGCCAGGGCTGTCCCCAGCTGCTCCGTCCCCTGCATGGTGGCACCGGCTGGGCTGTCCCCACATGTGTCACCGACGGAGGAGCAGGGGGGCTTGGGTTGTCAACAAGCGGTTGTTTTCCCCAGAGTGGAACACTGTGGCAGGAGCAAGCTGCAGGACAGGTGGGTGTTCAGAGGAAGACCCATTAATGTGAGGGATTCATCAGTAGCGACATGTGGTGGCTGTTTGACCCCAAGAGGGGACAGCTGTCCAGGCAGGGGAGGGTGTGAGGCCTGGGGACTGGACCCGGGGACAGCAGCATCCCTTGGCAGGGACAGCCCTGACATGGGATGCCTGGAACCAGCAGGGAGGGTGGGGAGGGATCTGGGTGGCTGCCAGCCAGGTGTCCTGGATCATCAGCTTGTCCCCATGGTGGCTATGTTCCATTCCCTCCATGGCCTGACTGGGGCTGATGCTGCAGAGCCAAGGTCTGGTGAATAGAGGAAAAAGGAGCTTGCGATGCTCATGTTGAGCTTTCAGGACATAAACCAGTGACTTCTGTATTTTTCTGCTCCCACCCCAAGTGACAGCAAATTTTGGCACAAGGGGGGTGACACCCACCCTCCTCTCCTCCCACGAAGGGCAGCCCCGTGGTAATTCAGAGAGACAGGGAGGGAGGGTTGTGACGATTTTGTGGCTTCAGCGTGGGATTCCCCGGGGGACAAGGGACTGCAGACTCCCCCCCTTGACATGCCAGCAGTGATGCCGGACGCGCCGGTCCCCAGGGAGGGGCCCCCAGCCCTTCCGGAGGGGCCCCACCCTGAAAATTCCCCTGGCAGGGGCAGACCCTTTCCGTGCCCCCCCCCCTCTGATTTCCCCCCTGTCCGGAGGGAAGCCGAGCCTCAGCAAACCCCGACCCCCACTCGCATTCCCAGCTGTCGCCGCTCCGGCGCCGCTGCCGGCACCTCTCCGGGGGCTGGAGGAGAATCCCAGCCCGGGGCCGGGCAGATGCCAGCCCCGTCCGGGGATGCCCTGCTCCTGAAGAGCCGATGGAGCTGGAGCACAGGCAGGGGGGAGGAGAGCCGGGAGGATGAGAAGGGGTTGGGAGGGATGAGAAGGCCTGGATGGTTTTGGTGTAGGGAACAGAAACGGGGTAGGTGTTCTTCGGGTGTTCCCCGTGCCCCATTTCAGGGGTTCAAGCTCCTCCCAACCCATCTCAGACACTGAGGAAACGCAAACCCTGGCTGCCTGTGAGGAAAAATGCCTTGAAAGGCAAATTTGTGGAGCCATGAGGTTGTGACCAAGGATGAACCCTCCATTGCTTGGTCAGGTCGCCCGAGGGTCCCAAGGGACCAGGGAAGATCAAGGTCTCCGGCTCCGTGCTGGAGGAACGGAAGGAGGGAGGAGGGATGCGGGAGGGTTGGCAAGAGGGATGGGAGGAGGGATGGGAGGAGGGATGCAGGAGCCATCAGCCACCGCAGCTGGACGGGAGAGGGCACCAGCAGCCCGGTTATCCACAGCCGAGTCCGGATTTAAGGATGCACACCGCTAGTCAGAGCCCCAAAGCATCTCAGACCCCTTTGAATCCCCCTTTTTAGGGGGAATCCGCCCTTCTCCCCGCAGGATCCAGGGTGGGGCCCCTGGGGGCTGAGAGGGGGGATCAGGATTTGGAAACCCGTGGGGTGTTCCCCTGTATCCAGGTCCAGTTCTCCAGCAAGGATGATCCCAGCTATTTATTTCTGACCCCCCCATGGGAGAAAATCTCGAGGTTTGTTTTTTCCCGCGGCGTAATGACCCCAACAGGTGCTTTTCCTGCCTGACGGCCGAAAATAGCACCCAGGGTTTGGCTTCCTGCGGTTCCTGCTCCAGTCTCGGTTCCCTCATTCATCTTTTGGGCCAAAACATCCTAATCCGGGAAGGGGAGGCTCCAGGGAAGTGGGGGGACTCCCCAGAAACACTTTCCTTTGCGTTTTCCTGCTCATTTGGGGATGAAATTGTCCCGGAGAAGGAAATTTTGGCCTCATCTGTAGCAGACACATTTGCCCCTAAATCTGTTTTGGGGAGCAGCTGGCTTTCATCCCATAGGGAGGGACAGGAGTGTGATTTGAGGGGTTCCCTTCTCTATTTCTTCTGCAGCAGAAATATAAAATAGTATCAATAATATTATTAATAAACAATCAATTATTAATAATTACTTAATATAATACACCATTTTTTTTTCTATTTATTCTCTTTCTCCTCTGTCCCACACAGGATGCTCTTTCCCAGTGCCCGTGCCCCATCTGGTCCCTTTGGCTCCATGGATTTAATTGCTTTTGGGAAGTGCAATGGCTGGGGTAGTGGGGAGCCCCTCAGCCACTGGAGTTCAAGTTGGTCTCTGCCCTTTCAAGAGCATTTATTTAGGGATGAGAAACTGGGAGGCCCAGTTGCCCCTGGGGCTGGGGAGGTCCCTTGTCCCCAGGAGGGGACACTGGGCTTCTTTCCCAATTTCCCAGTTTCCAGTGCCTGGGTACCTTTCAATGCCAGGAGGTCCCTAGAGGTGCAACCTGCCAGCTCCTGCCACCCCCC
>WAAG01081513.1:167377-202872 GCA_013390105.1 Tichodroma muraria
GAGAGGTGTTTTTTCCCACCCCCCTCGCATAGGCTCCATCCCGCTCGCAGCTCAGTCAACGATGCCACTCTCTCACCGCCTCCCTGTGCGTTTGCAGGTGACCGAGGAACCCCACGGGACAAGGGCGGACCGGAGCATCATGGCACACCCCATCTCAGCCTTCCAGGCTGCCTACATCTCCATCGAAGTGCTCATTGCTTTGGTGTCCGTGCCGGGTAATATCCTGGTCATCTGGGCTGTGAAGATGAACCAGGCACTGCGGGATGCCACCTTCTGCTTCATCGTCTCGCTGGCGGTGGCTGACGTGGCCGTGGGGGCTCTGGTCATCCCCCTGGCCATCATCATCAACATCGGACCCCAGACGGAGTTTTACACCTGCCTCATGGTGGCCTGTCCCGTCCTCATCCTCACGGAGAGCTCCATCCTGGCGCTCCTGGCCATTGCCGTGGATCGGTACCTGCGGGTGAAGATCCCTGTCAGGTAGGAAAAGACGTCGGAACCAACTCTGCTGTGGAGGTTAAAAGGGAATGAGGAAATCCCAAATACTTGGAGAAGCACTGGGAGAAAGGACTTTCCTCTACGCTGCCATTCCAGACACATTTGGCTGCAGCAGCAACCGGGGCAGGTTGGGCGGGGAGATGTGCGTGGGGATGTCCTGGAGCCTCCAGCAGCTTTTTTGGGGGGCTCAGGGGGTGCTGGGCGTGCAGGCAGAGATCACCTTGTGGCAGCCAGCTGGCAGTGAGGGACAGTCCCTCACGGGATCCCCATGGCCAGGACAAAATGTGTCCCCACACATGGGAGCGCCCCAGCCGTGTGCTCTGGGAGGAAAGGGGATGACAGGTTTTGCTTTCAGCCCAGCTTTTCCCTTGCCATGGGGAGCACAGGGATGGCCTGCTGTGGGACACAGCTCTGGCAGTTTGAGGAACCAGAGGTTACAGCTTGGCATGTTTCATGGGGCAACTTCACCCAGGAGAGACCCCTGCTACGGGGTGCCCTGCAAATAACTCCTTTCTCCATTTTTCCCCTTNGGCTACGCCACTCTCCCAGGACTGGCCAGCGGCTCCCGCTCCCTCTTCAGCGCCGGGAGCGGTCGCGCTGCGGGATGGAGGTGGGTGCGGGATGGCGGTGGGTGCGGGATGAGCTCGGAGAGGGGGGTGGNTGCTTTGGTGTCCGTGCCGGGTAATATCCTGGTCATCTGGGCTGTGAAGATGAACCAGGCACTGCGGGATGCCACCTTCTGCTTCATCGTCTCGCTGGCGGTGGCTGACGTGGCCGTGGGGGCTCTGGTCATCCCCCTGGCCATCATCATCAACATCGGACCCCAGACGGAGTTTTACACCTGCCTCATGGTGGCCTGTCCCGTCCTCATCCTCACGGAGAGCTCCATCCTGGCGCTCCTGGCCATTGCCGTGGATCGGTACCTGCGGGTGAAGATCCCTGTCAGGTAGGAAAAGACGTCGGAACCAACTCTGCTGTGGAGGTTAAAAGGGAATGAGGAAATCCCAAATACTTGGAGAAGCACTGGGAGAAAGGACTTTCCTCTACGCTGCCATTCCAGACACATTTGGCTGCAGCAGCAACCGGGGCAGGTTGGGCGGGGAGATGTGCGTGGGGATGTCCTGGAGCCTCCAGCAGCTTTTTTGGGGGGCTCAGGGGGTGCTGGGCGTGCAGGCAGAGATCACCTTGTGGCAGCCAGCTGGCAGTGAGGGACAGTCCCTCACGGGATCCCCATGGCCAGGACAAAATGTGTCCCCACACATGGGAGCGCCCCAGCCGTGTGCTCTGGGAGGAAAGGGGATGACAGGTTTTGCTTTCAGCCCAGCTTTTCCCTTGCCATGGGGAGCACAGGGATGGCCTGCTGTGGGACACAGCTCTGGCAGTTTGAGGAACCAGAGGTTACAGCTTGGCATGTTTCATGGGGCAACTTCACCCAGGAGAGACCCCTGCTACGGGGTGCCCTGCAAATAACTCCTTTCTCCATTTTTCCCCTTCTGTATCTGTTGTCATTCCAAGCCCAGAGCAAGTGCCCCGGGTCGTAAAGGAGGGGGACACTTTATCTGAGCACTTTATTCGAACTCTGCCGCTTCAGGAGGAGATATTTAACCCTTTATGCCCTGCTCCCTCCCCTCCGGGGCCGTGCTGGACTGGGGAAGCATTTGTGGGGTGCCCCGGTGGGACCGGGGGCTGTGAGCAGGGCTGGAAGGGGATGTGACACCCGGCCTCGGTGCCCCCGAGCAGAGCCAGGCTCAGCCCCTCGCTGTGAGTCCCCCTCGCTCTGTGGGGATGCCTTTGCCAGGCTCGTCGGCCCCGCTAGGCTCCGGATGAGGGAGCATTGCTGGAAAACAGCCCAGCCCAGCTGAGCACTCGTGTCACCCTACTGACCCCTTTGCAGTTCAGGCAGTTTGCTGGAGGGGTCCCCGACCCTTCATCAGCACAAACACCCCAGAAAGGCACCAACCCCCTTGTGTTGGTGCTGCCCAGACCCCAGAGGGTGTAGGACCCTTCCTGGGGCAGCAATTGCTTTCCCATACAGGGAGACAGGGGCAGGAGGCACTTTTGTTGGGATCATTGGACTGCTCTAGAGTGCTCTGTGTTCCCAGATCCATGGGCTCAGGCCAGAGATGTGTTTCTTTGGGATTTTTCCGCTGCCACCACCAGCAGAGGCTGCTTGGAGAAGGAGTCTAAGGCAGAGGAGGGGGCGCAGGATAAATCCACAATCCCTGCCCACCCCCTCTCCACCACATATGATTTCACAGACTGTTCCCGACTTCCTCCCTAGGTGTGATTTTCCCAATCACTGTCTCCCAGCCTGCCAGTGTCACCGGAGTGATTCCCACCATGTCACTGCTCTTGGAGCTTTTTTGGGCTTCACGCATCCCCTGCGTGCGGGGAAGGCTCTGGTGTGGGAGTTCTGCAGCTCCACAGGAGCAACACAGCCTGTCAGACATTTTCCTAACAAACCAGTCCATTTTTAACTCCTTGTCTGCCTCTGAGCATCAGATGGGCCTTTCAGGGAAGATTCCTGCCCTGATCCCAGGAGCTTTCCTGGGAGCAATATTAATATTATGCTGTACACAGTTTGGGTGGGTTTTTCTCATGCAATTTCCACCCTGAATTTTGTGAGCCCAAGCACTCAGCAGCAGGAGATTTTCCTCTGTCTTTTCGGAGCCTACTTTAATATTGAAAAGCTTTGTAACCTCATCAACTTAATGGTTGCACTGAAGTATCTTAGAGTTCTTTCCCAACCTTAAAGATCCTACAATGTCATTAATTCCTGGCAGTTGGTACATGTGGTGATTTTAGGGGATGTAGTACCCTGTATATAGCACACAGGATGGAAACACCACTAAGGAATATTCCCTGAATCTGAAATGCCTTGAGTTTCTCCCAACCTTTTGCAGGATGCTAAGTATGACAGTGACAGCATTTTTCCAGTGCTCATGGCTCTTGTGGTGTCATTCCTGACTGTGACACCAAACCCAGCAATGGCGAAGTGGGTGCTGAGAGCCTGGAGCTCCTGGCAGGACTCGGGGCCCTGGGGGAACATGTGTGGCCACTGTGCCTGGGAGAGCTCTGGGAGAGCTCCAAGCATCCCCGGAGGGCCACAGGCAGTGATGGCAGCCAGACCTGAACAGAGATCTGCAGGCAGGTGGGGAGGGATGTGGGGAACATCTGCCTCAGGCTCATCCCTAGGGCAGCCAGGACACTGAGCAGGGACATCCCCTCCGGCACAGGCATGGACAGTGTGCTCACTGCAGCCCATTCCTGTGCCAACGGGATTCCTCAGACAAGCCTGGAACACGGTGTGTCCTCACCAGTGTGACCCACATGATGCTAAGGGGGTCTTGTGGGGATCCCCCACATTCCAGCCCTGCCCCCCACCCACGGGCAGCCCTGGCACTGCTGAGGCTCAGGGAGAGGGAAATGCATTTCATAGAATCACAGAATCCCTGAAAGATTTGTGTATGAAGGGACCTTACCCTGCCACGGGCAGGGGCACCTTCCACTAGCCCAGGTTGCTCCAAGCCCCTTCCAGACTGGCCTTGGACTCTTTCAGGGATGGGGCAGACACAGCTGCTCTGGGCAACCTGTGCCTTTCTCACAGGGAAGAATGGCAGGGAGTGGTGAACACAGTGCATGGCAGCCTGGTCCCAGCTCCAGGCTCCCCATGGACACCCTGGCCCTTGGGCTGTGAGTTTGGGGGACAACCTGCAGGTCTGATCCCCCTTCCAGGAAACATATGGACCCAACTGCTGTAGACCTGAGCCCTGGGGGGACACTGGGAACTTGGTGGGTTTCTCCTGGGAGAAATGGTCCCCTGAGTCATTTGGGGTGTCTCTGCATGGCGGTGGGAGATGCCAAAGCAGCCTTCAATGCTCCATGGCTCCAGTGGCCACTTCCCATGGACACAGAAGCACAGAGGGACTTGGGCCACTCCTGCGAGGTGGAGGCAGATTTTATCAGATGGAGAGGGGTCTTGTTTGGAATTCAGCTGGCACCTCCTGTTCTTCCTTCTCTACCCAGCACACACCCAGCATGGTCAAGGGACTGGGATATTGCACCAAACCCTCTCCCTTTGCTCCAGCCCCTGAGTATGATCCCTGCTGGCTGCTGGGGCCTGGGTGATGCTGCCTCCCTCCCAAGGGGCCTTTTGTTGACTTTGGAGGGATGCAGGAGCATCACTTGGGCTGAACAGACTACAGCAGAGGGTTCCCCACTTCCCAGCCCCCACAGGAACAGCTGGAAACCACCTAAAATAGATTTGCTGGTGGAAAACTCCCCCTCCCCTCTCACATCCTTCCTCCCTGCCTGGCAGCCAGGCAGGACCCCCAGCCTGTGATCCCCCCCATCCGGGCACAGCAGGGTCCCCCAGCCCAGCCCAAACTTCCCTCTCACAGCTGTGCTTGGGGAAGATGAAACGAGTTCAAAGGGAGGGGAAGCAGCCAGCTGGGGGTGTCCGGCAGGAACCGGCCCCTCGGCATCCTGGTGGAGGCAGGATGCTGGAAGAGACGGTGTGGAGGGGTGTTTTGGGAGGACGGTGCTGGAGGGATGTTTGAGGAGGTGCAGCTCCTTCAGCACCAGCCTCTGCTGCCTCGGGGACCCTGTCTCAGCTCTGAGACGTATTGGGCCTTTTGGAAAGGGCCATAACAGAAGGAGCTGCTGTCCCTGGGATGTGCCAAACCACCCCTTGGTGGGGGATGCTGAATGCATGGATGCAGCCCAAACTTATCCTGGAATGTCCCTGGGGGTCCTCACCTTTTGACCTCACCTCAAACACTTTGAAACACGCCAGGAAGGGAAAACCTGCAGGAATCTGATGTTTGCAGGAGCCCTCATGTTGGAGTCTCTCCATCCACAGCCAGGACCTCCACCCTCTGTGCCTGGGCCTCAGCATTGGGGTATCCTCCCAGCCCTGCCCTTCCTAGAGCATCCCAAGGAGCATCCCGCCAGGGAGAGCTGCCTTTGGTGTTGCTGAAGGTTTAGAATGCACACCTGTGAGGCTGCAGGGCCATGGAAGTTAGATCAGAATGGTTGGAACTCTCTAGGAAATGGGGGGCAGTAGGCTGGAGCACAGCAGGGGGACCCCAGGGTAAAAGCAGTATTAGGGGGTGGCTCTATGGACAGTGGCATTGTCTGGTGGTTCAGGAGTGGCCTGTCTGGAATGAGATAAACAGCTTAGGGATGGCAGGAACATCCCTCAGCCCTGGGCTGCAGTGCCTGCAAGGCAGGAAATGAGAGGGATGTGCAGTTGACCTGTGAGCTCCTGGATGGACACAGAGGGGGAATGGGGAAGCTTCCCCCCTGGACTTCCTGTTTTCCAGGCTCCTGCCTGAGCTCAGGCTCTTCCCAGGATTTTAGCGCTCTTTCCCCTTCTCTCCAGTCCTGCCAAGGGTCACAGGCATGGGGCCAGCAAGGGCTAGGTCATGGAAAGCCTGGGAAGTCTTGCTGCCCTTAGGCAGCTGGGTGGTGGAGCAGGACACATCTGAGGTGGCTTTTCCCCATTCCAGGGGTCCCAGGGAAGCTGTGGCTGCCCCATCCCTGGAAATATCGAAGGCCAGGTTGGACGGAGCTTGGAGCTGGGATAGTGGAAGGTGTCCCTGCCTGTGAGTGGAATGAGTTGAGCTTTAAGGTCTCTTCCAACCAAACCCTTCCATGATTCCTCCACCAAGAGTTCATGGAGGGTCTTGGAAGGAGAGCGATGGGCACCCGCTGCCACGGGATCGGCGAGGAGAACACTGGGATGGTTAGGCCCAAATTCCCAGCTCCCAAAACATCTAAAGGCCCATGGGACATCTTTCCAGCACTCCCAACACTCATTGCCAGGAAACCTTCCTGTCCAGACAGGCCAGTGAACAAGTCAAACCACAGCTCTTCCAAGGCCTGTTTTACATTCGGAAGAATTTCAAAAGCATCCAGGTGACTCAGAGCTCTCACCCTGGAGCGCATCTATTTTCTTTCAACCTCCATTAGTCAGTGAAAAGATGCCATGTATTTGTCATGTATCATGTCCCATTCCTGAGAAAGCACATTTCATTTCCAAGGAGAACACTCCCATTTTCCCTAACCTGGAGGAATTTCAGGGACTGGTAGGCCTTTTCAGCCACCTCTTTTGTTTCTTCCCTTGCTGCCCTCCTCCAGATATATTTTTAGCAAGTGAGAGTGATCTGTGGAGACCTTCATTCCATGGAACAGGCAGCTCTGAACCAAGGATGGAGATTAAAATGCAGGAATTACAGCACAGGCAGGTTTCTGCAGACTTGAGGCTGTTTCCAAGCCACAGTTTCCAGCACACTGCACCAGCTCAGCATGTGGGTGCTACATCAGAGCCAGCATTTCCCACCGAGCTCTGCTCCAGCAACATCCGACTGTGTGGACGAGCTGTGCCAGTGCAGCACCAGGAGCTCAATTCCAGTATCACCAAAATCGCAGAGCCCTTGAGATGGGCAGGGATTTACCAGCCGGTTATGTTGGTCTGAGATTCTGGTAGAGACCTGTGAATACTCATGTGAGCTGGTTTCCAGCCCTACTTTCTGATCCACAGAATAATTTTCAGCCATGAATAGGCTAAGTCAGGGATCAAAGCCATGAGGGCTCTTCCCTCGGTGAGGGGATGCCTGGATTAGGAGCTCACACAGCTGCTGCAGCAGCGCCACGAGACCTTCGCTGGCAGACACAAAATCAGGTCACTCCCAAAAGCTCCAGACGCTGCCATGCGACTGCAGGGAGGCAAGTGGGGCTGTCAGCAGCATTCCCAGAAATGCTGGGGCTTGGGGGTGTCAATTTGGGATGCAGTGAGGGGCTGAGTGTGGGATGCTCCATCCCCAGTAGAGCAGAGGGAAGGGGAGGAGAGCCCTGAATCCTGTGCAGGGATGCTCCAGACTCGCTGATATTTGGAGTTGTTCCCAAATTCGCTGAATAAAAAGGGCAAGAGGAGATGAATGGCCTCGAGAGACCCTGTATGGGCTTCCTGAGCAGCAGGACCCTGTCCCCTCCCGGTCCTTGTGTGTCCCTGTAGGGCGAGGCATGTTCCCTGTGCCGGGTAATCGCTCTGACCCCGATCGCGATCGCGGTGTCACATCTGTCCCTCAGCAGAGCTCATGTCTGCCAGGGCAGTGCTGCGGGGCCATGAATGAAAACCTGCTCTTTGATGCTGCTGCACCCCGAACCCCTGCTCTGGAAATGTTGCCATTGGGCTATTTACCTATTTCTATTGATTTTCAGGGTAAGGCATCGACCCTTGGCGATGTCTCACCAGTAAATTTGAGGGCATGTTCCCAGCAAAGGCACATCTGCAGATGGGGAAACTGAGATGCTGACTGCACCGTGGCTGGCTCAGGGAATCCCGTAGGTGAGGGGTGGAGGCTGGGAACAGGAAAGGCGTGGAAGCTGAGATTTGCCAGGACAACATGGCCTCTGCTCCTGCACTGGAGTCCTGCCATGACTGTGCCCAGGGCTCTGCAGCCAGGCTCCTCCAGGATCCAGTCCCAGTCTTGGTGATCCCTGCAGGAATAATTCCATGAAATTAAATTGTTTCTCTTTCACAGCCCAGGGTACATCACAGTGTGGGTTTGTAGCCATTTGTGGTATTAAAATAGACTGAATGTGTCTTAAATGGGCCAGGGTGGCTCAACTGGAGCACAGGACAAGGGGCAATGGGTTCAAACTGAAAAAACGGAAATCTAAGTTCAATACTGGGAAGGAATTCTTCCCTGTCAGGGTGGTGAGGCCCTGGCACAGGTTGCCCAGAGAAGCTGTGGCTGCCCCTGGATCGCTGAAAATGTTCAAGGCCAGGTTGGATGGGGCTTGGAGCATCCTGGGCTAGTGGAAGGTGTCCCTGCCCAAGGCAGGAGCTTTAAGGTCTCTTCCTACCAAAACCATTCTGGGATTCTGTGATTCTATGGTTCCCCATGACCTCATCCTGCAGGAGCAGATACCAAGCCAGGCGGGGATATGTAGATGGAACCCAGCAAGGCTCTGCCACCTCCATGGCCATGGTTCACATGTGGTACCACCAATCCAAGAGGACCTATTCTGCCAAGCTGGTGGGACACAGCCAGCCTGTGTTCCTTCATCCCATGGAGGCATAGAGGGCCCATGAGGTCCCCATTGAGCAGAAAGTGAGGAGCACCCACAGCCAGGACCACCCAGGCATGGGACAGACTGCAGGTCCCTCACTGGAGCTGAGAGATTCTCCTGTGTTTGGGGTACAGACCTATGGATGAGCTGCAGGGCCCCAGAACTGCCTGGGAACACCCAGACACACTGTCACGCTTCCAGGACATGGTTTTCCCTTTCCTGGAGTGACCGGGCTGTGTCCCAGGGCACTGGGTTGGTGGAGGTGATGGTGATGCCCCTCTGGGCTGGGTGTCCGAGGGCCCTGTGCAGCTGCTGGCACAGAGACAAGGAAAACACCCCAGGAAGGAGGCTCTGCCAAAGCAAAAGCTGCTGATTCAGCTGTCCCAGCCCCTGCCAGCCCAGCCTGGCCCTGCAGGCTGGGTGTTGGGTGAGTCAGGCCCAGCGCACCAAGGTCTGTGCTGAGCTGGCTCAGAGCATGCAGGAACCCTTTGATGGGGTCCCAGGTCTTCACCCAAGATGTAGGAATGTGACTCCAGCCAGGGGAGGTGCAATTATCACCTGACCTTTACCAAGACAGTCCCACCTCTGGTCTCACCTTTGCTCCACATCAACCAGGGCAGGTGATAGGGCAGGAATTAGTGACTCACAGGGGGTGCGGAGGAGCTCGGACACCACTCTGGGGTGCAGACTGGAGGTGCAGAGGGGCTCAGATGCTCCTCTTGGCATGGAGCCTTTCCCATTGACCAGCTCTGGGGTCTGGGCTGGTCTTTGTGTCCTTGCCCAGCCCTTGGCACATGCATGTGGCCTCTGTCTTGCTCTTGTTGGGTATGTGCCATGTGGCCCACCAACAGCCAAACCACTCTCAGCTCCTCTTACTCCCCAAGGTCAATCATTCCAGGGTTTTTTAGTCCATCTGTGGTGTCAGAATAAGCTTAACTGTGTTGTAAAAGGGTCAACAGATTGGCTCTGTTGACCAGGAAGGAAATGTTGGCCATGAGCTCAGTTGGGAGATAGCTGGGAAAAAGCCCACCAGCCTCCACTTCTAAACTCAAATCTGGAGGGACCCCTGTGAGGTCAGACCCAATGAAATCTCTTGTCTAGGACACCTCAGGGCAGCTTGTACCAAACACTAGGGACTGTTTGCCATGGGGATCTGCTCTGAGGGGGTTTGTCTGGGTGCCTGGGACATGCAGGTCCATGGGTCTCAAGGCAGAACAGGCAGGGCTGGACAAAGGATCAAGGATGGGGACAATGGAACTCCTTCATCCAAATGACTGTGCTTGAAATCAGCCTAACAGCAGGGAATGGCTCATCCAAGGGGTTACAGTGGTGCACTGGCAGGTCTGCGTCCTGGGGTGGAGGCAGGGGGGAGAGAAAGGTCACCACAAAGAAGGATGGAAAAAAAAGAGGAAAATATGTGGGAAGCACCATAGTGAAAGAACCTGGGAGATGAGTTTCATTGTGACACACACCAGAGTCATTTCAGACTGGAGAGGAACTGATGGGCTGGAAGTACACCTTTCTGGAAGGACAGGGAAAAGCCCTGAAGGATCTTGCCCACAGGGGCGTGAGGGAAGCCCAGACACAGCTCAGGGAGGATTGTGGTCTTTGCAGACAGCAGGACATGGAGCGTGGAGGGGACCACAGGAGCAAGAGACTCCTGGGAGGGATGGGCTGGGGACAGCTTGGGAGGTTCATCCCCTTGGGGTCAACAGCACTGTCTCAGCCTAGGGAAATGACAGCCAGAATGGCTGAGCTGATAGGAACAGCATTAGATTATCCTGGAGATGAATGAATGATTTTTCGCAGTGATCCTGCCAAAGTAGTAGGGATGGACATAACAGCTGAGAGCTGGCAGAGCCCAGCACTGGGGCTGCCAGTGGGTTGGAAAGAGTGTCCCAAGGGGCTGGTCCTTTTGGGACACCTCTCACCCAAGGTGATCTGAAGTTTCAAGGCCATGGAATGGGAAAGGTGCTGTCCCAGGGGCTGCCTGGGCTCCTGGCAGGGAGCTCCTGCTCTGGAAGTGCAGCCACCCAGCTGCTGGGGCCAGCTCTAGCATGGGGCGCCCAGTGGAAAGAAAGAACAATTGATGCTCTCTAAGGCAGTCACAAAAAGCCCCCAGAGGGAGCGGGGCTGTCTTGCAGAATAGAATAGCAATGAGCTGAGCACCCTGGCCACCCCACAGCACCTCTGGCCCCGCGTGGAGATGTGGTTCCTAAGGGAGGCTGGATGGGCAGAGCAGGGAGAAGGGGAGACATCACTGGTGATGCCACTAGCGAGACAGGATGAAATAACCCTGAAAGGCTGAGATCCTCCTCCTTACAGAGTCCTGTGGGCTGAGGGCTGGTGGGCGATGGGGACAAATAAGGGAGGAAGGGCCACGTTTGGGGATGTAGGGAAGAGCAGAGCAGGATCAGACACTGGAAAGGTTTAGGGCATCCAGGTTTACCCTTCTCTGCACTGTGGGACCAAACACCTCCCCCTTGCACCCTCACCCTCCCTCTCACTGCATTTCCCATTGTTGCCCCATCCCTTCCTTGCCTGGGCTTTGCCCCCTGGCACTGACTAGGCAACTACGACCAGCAGCTGTCACAGTCTTGGGTGGTTTCGTTGGATTTTTGTCAGGTACCAAAGTCTCTGATCACAAAAAAGAGCTGGAGGAGGACAAGAGATTTCTTCCCCAGCCTCTTTCCTGTGTTTCTCTCACCAGCCTCCCTCTGTGCTGTCCTGGCATTGGCCCTGGGGCTCTTGCACACAAATTTCAGGTACCAGCCACGCCAAGCAGAACTGTGGGGACACAGAGGTGACATCCCCCTGTCCCACCCCCTGCCTGGGGTGGCAATATCACCTATTATTCCTATAAGGAAGGCACAGAAATCTGGGACATTGCTGCCATGGTCCTTTATTCACCTCCTCCAGACCGTTTCTCTCCCTCCAACCAGAGATGAGGATGATTTTCTTTGGCCTCCTTCAAAGAAGTGAAGTGCCAGCTCCTGGCACCAGGAATGTTTTCTCATTCAGCTTGGTCCATCTTGGCAGATCACAGCTCCCCTCTGCAGCTCGGTCTCCCCATCTGTTCACAGAGGGAGTGATGCTCTCTCTCTGACAACAGCGAGGGGCCGATGCTGAGAAATGCTGTCTCAGACATCGCCAGAATTAGCACAGTCCTACGGATTAAATTATTCTTCTTCTCTGCTCCGGTGACAGCACTCAGTGCCTTTACCCGTGGAATACACAAATGAAACACTCATTTCTCTCGGTGCAAAGGTTCCGTTCTCCACTGAGTGGTCCCGACTGGGAGAGCCAAGGGCTCAGCCTGGATCCAGATGGACCTGGCAAAGCCTGAGCAGATGGCTGCAGGTCAGATGGGTTTCATTTCAGGGAGCTCATTCCCCACATTCAGCACTGCTGGAAAACAGGTTCTTTATGGGCTCAAGGAGGTTTGTCTGCTCCAAGAGAGCTCAAAGTACTCCCATAGTAGAAGATCTGGTATCCCAGAATCCAGGAGATGCTGCAGTCAAAGTTTCTTGGGTTGGGGATGGAGCAGTCACTGACACCCATTTTCTCCAAGGGGTCATGGAATCCTAAAATGGTTTGGATTGGAAGGATCTTTAAAGATCATCTCATTCCGTCCCCTGTGTGACCCACACATGAAGGGGTTTTGTGGGGATCCCCGCCATTTCAGCCCTGCTCCCCACCCACAGGCAGCCCTGGCTCTGCTGAGGCTTACGGAGAGGGAAATGCATTTCATAGAATCCCATAATCCCAGACTGGTTTGGGTGGGAAGGGACCTCAAAGCTCACCCTGCTCCAACCCCTGCCATGACAGCTTCCGCTATCTCAGGTTGCTCCAAGTCCTATCCAATCTGATCTTGGACACTTCCAGGCATGGGGCAGCCACAGCTGCTCTGGGCAACCTGGGCCAGGGCCTCATCACCCTCACAGGGAACAATTCCTTCCCCCTATCCCATCTAACCCTGCCCTCTGGCACTGGGAAGCCATTCCCTCTTGTCCTGTCCCTCCATCCCTTGTCCAAAATCCCTCTTCAGTTCTCTTGGAGCCCCTTCAGACACTGGAAGGGGCTCTAAGATCTCCCCAGATCCTTCACTTCTCCAGGTGAACATTCCCATCTCTTCCAGGCTGGCTCCAGAGCAGAGGGGCTCCAACCCTCGGAGTATATCCATCACCTCCATCCTGCCTGGTTCATGTGTCCCTCATCTCCATGGCCTGAGCCAGCCAGGCTGTCTTGGGCAGCCTCCAGGTTGTTCCTTGCCTGGAATTAAGACCAGAGTAATTAGGAACATGCACAGGCTGTAATTTAGGCCTAGCTGAGGCATTTCACTGCAGTACCTGATCCTGGGTCTCAGATCTCTCCACCATCCTGATGGAAATACCGAGCTGCTTACTCCCAGGGAACAAGGCTCCTCAGTTTTCTTCCAAGGGAATAAATAATCTTTTAACCCAAATGAGAAAACAGAATGCAAATAAACTTAAGGTTTGCTTTGCATTTGCACTTTTTATTTGTTTTCCTGGTGATAGATTCTCAGAGGTGAGGGAACATTTAATTGTAGTGTTAACTGGAGCCTTCACTTCCAATTTGGCATTTCATTTGACTGACTGAGATATGGATCCACTGTTCAAACTCATTCCAAGATAAACAGCTCAATGGCTTTGCACACATCTTCTGATTGTTACTACTTCCATCTTTATGGTGTTTGGAGGGGGTAATTACACAGGTTTTACTTAAGCTTTGTGGGGAGCTGTGTTTGGACAGAAGTTGGAAGCCAACTGTAGCCCAAATTGGTACCTCCAAAATTATTTCCACCAGTTGAAACTACATATAACCAATTCATTAAAAAAACCCTTAAATGAATCCAGCTGTTTTTGCATTTGAAATTGATCTTTTTATCAGGGGAAACATGCATTGGACAAAAGGTGCTGGACTGATTGTTTTGGGTTACTGTGTCCTCTGAGGTTTAGAAAGAGTAGATCTCATCAGCACTGCTAATTCTTCTCTAGGCATTGGGTGGAGAAAACAACCTCCCTCGTTTTCGGAACCTCCGGCCAATTTTTCAGTCTTGAATGTCCTAATCTTTGAACTGGGTTAAGTGCAAGAAAGGAAATGTTCCCTTTGCAGTGACAAATTGTGCTGTGAGGATCCTGATCCAATAACAAGTTGCAGGCTAAGAAACTGAGGGGTTTAGTTGTTGACTGCAAAACCAGGAGTCAGGTTAGCAAGAGAAGTGTAAAACCTAAGAAATTATAAGACAGCCAATACCAGTCTCTTGTTCCAACTGTAATTTAGGATATCTCTTCTTTTCTGATGAGTCCTTCTGCATCAGAGAGATAAAGACCCATCTCAGCCCTGCTCTGAGGCTTGCTTGGTGCCTCTTAATCAAGATTCTATCTCCAGTTTCCTGCCTCCCATTTGTCTGGGGAGCAGGTCTCAATGTCCTGTTGAATGCAGATACAAAAATAGCAGCAGCTTTCAAGACCCCCCTCATTTCCCTTCTCCTTGGGGTCCCTGATCTGCTCCTACCTTTTCATGGCTCTTGATGTTTTCCAGTCTCCCCTGGCTAGAGGCCTCCCCTGGAGACCCAGCTGGCCTTTGCTTAGAGGTGAGGTGGTGACTGGCAGGGAAGAGGGGTGGCACTGGGCACTTCCTCAGCTGGCACCTCCCTCCCAGCACAGATGTTTTCCCTCTGCAGCTCAGTGTTTTGTGGGATGGACTCTGAGCCACAGAGGCTCTGGGAGCCCAGTCATATCAGGCACTTTTTATCTGCTGTCCCGTTTCCATTCCTCAGAGCCACATTTGTCACATTTGGCATTTTAAGTGGGGTTTAGAGCTACTTTCTTTCTTTGTCCCCCCGTCTTCCCCATTCCTTCTAAATTTTGAGGGCTGACTTTCAGAGTCCTTGTTTCAAAGAGGCTCTTTTGCATAAAGAACCAAAATATGCAATGCATAGAAAAATCAAGTGCAATACAAGCAATAATTAAAAACCCACTGCTTTTATCCAGCCAAGCCCTGGATTTGCACTGAAGATTGGCAAAAGCTGCCTTTTATCCCTTCTCCTTTGTACTCAGGGAATACCTCGCCCTCACTTATCCAATCACACAGATACTCTGCTGAATTGGGTCTGGACAATCAGCACCTAGCTAATTGCTATCCAGGGGCAGGGCTGCTGTGTGGAACCCCTGGAGGTGGCCAGATCCACCGGGTGATGGCCCAGCACGGCAAGGGAAGATGACCTGAGACTCCTGGCTGAGCAGGTTGATATCCTACAAGCACTGGGTGAGAAACACCTCCAGCACTGTCACAGAATCATGGAATGGTTTGGGTGGGAAGGGGCCTAAAAGCTCATCCTGCTCCATCCACTGCCATGGGCAGGGACACCTTCCCTAGACCAGGTTGCTCCAAGCCCCTTCCAGCCCGGCCAGAGAGAAATGCATGTGGGGTTGAGTGGCTCCACCTGAAATTGTCTTCTGCTGGGGGTGGGGTTGCTCCCACAGCACGGTGGGCTCATCCCTCTGTTGTGCTTGTGTGGGAGCTACCCTCAGACTCAGACCCCTCTCCAAGAAGATGCTCACACAGCAAATTCCTATTTTTGACAACAAAACTGTTAAGACATTAAAAATGTCCAGGAAATATATTGCACAGGGGCAGCACTGGAGACAAATCCATGGTGCTCATTACACTGTCCTGCAGCTTTTGCAACCTCACCCCCATCTCTTGGGGACCAAGCTGTCCCTCCCTGTGTGTCCTAATTCCTGAAGTCCTGGGGCTATAAAAGAATCTCAGCTTCTGCTTCTTTTTATTTACTTTTTTTTAAAGCAGCCTTTCTCACTTTGCTTTGCTCAAAATGTTGTTGCCTGAAAGTAGCAGCCAAAAGACGAGAGCATCACATTTTTTCAGAGAACATCACCAGTTCTGAGATTCTGCAGTTCTTTTCATGATTTTTCAGCCATTGCCAATAGTGTTAAATCACTTCCCTCCTACCTACCTCGGGGTCCTGGAGGAAGAAGCCAGAGGTTCAGGAAAATTCAGGGATCCTGGAAGGCCCTGACTACACATGGTAGAGCTGGGAGGGAGCCCCAAAGCTGCCTGGGTGCACCACGATGGCTCGGTGGGATTTGTGCCCCACTGACCAGGGCCATTGGCTGCACCTTCGCACTGTCACACAGCAGCAGGAGGGTGACACGTCCAGGGCAGGGTCACCCACTGAGTGCCCTTGGAGGGACTCGGTGCTGCCCATGGCATCAGGGGTCCCATGGCTCCCTTTGGGGCGTGAAGGATCTGTTTGGGGTTGGAGGGCAGTGCTCACTGATAGACACAAACCAAGTTGTCATTTCCCTCAGGCATTGGATGGCCTGGGCATCTCAGCTCCCTGCTTAACCTCCACACACACATTTGGGATGAAGGGCTGAGCAGGGGGTGAGTGGACCTTGCTGAGAATCTGGTTGTGCAGTGACAGAGTCCACATCAGGGTGCAGCCTCAAGCTGAAAACCAAACTCAGTTTGGAAACAAGATTAGTTTTCTGAGCAGAAAGGATTGATATTGGCTGTTGAGGTGAGTGGTGCTGCTGGAAGATGTAGGAAAATCCTCTCTGAGCAGAGCGGGTGACTCACACTCCTTCACCTTCCTTGGACAGCAGCCACATCTCCTCCACACCAGGGCAGAACCTGAAGGAAGGATGCTTCAGTGTGAGGTCTCCGTTCTTTCCGTTCTCCCTCCCTGAGATTTCCAGCCCTCCCGTGCTCCCCCTTCCCCTGTAGCACCTGCTCAGGCGAGAGCCCCTGGGATACCCCAGGGGAGCTGCTGGTCCGTGGTGGAGCCCCTGTGGTTACTCACCCCTCACCTCTGAGCTGAGGACAGCTGGGCAAGTGATCTGAAAGCAGCTCTGCAGTTACTGGCAGCCTGTGGTTTGTTCCCAAAGGCTGTGATTCATTGTCAGAGCGGGGCAGTCCAGCGGCACAGACACCCAGAGGGAGGCACGGATCCAGCTCCAGCGGGGTGGGAGCAATCCAGGAGGGGGTGTGGGGAGCTCAGCCAGCCTGGTGGCATGTTGTGGCTGCTCCCAGCTCCCAGGGACCAGAGGTGTGATAGGACAAGTCTCCTTGGCTCTGCAGGCAAAGACGTAATCCTGTCACTGGAATCTGAAATGTGACAGGTTAGCCCAGAACCAGCTGGGCACTGTGGGTGTGTGTGGGGATATGGGGGAGCAGGGAAACCTCCTGAGGCTCTGGCTGATGCCCACATGGGAGGTGCCAAGCTCAGGGTGGGCTGATCTCTGGGGTGTGCTGTGCTTTGAGATTTGGTCCTACTGGGACTGGTGGCATCAGAAGAGTGGCAGAGCTGGGGGGACGTGGCCAGGCTCTGGGTAGATCCAGGCACTGCTGGAGCTGGGGTTCACCTTTTCCCACACTTGTAACCACCATCTGGATGGACATCCCCGATGAACCCTCATTTTGGTACTGCCAGTCTGGGCTGAAGATAACCTGGCATGGCCAGGCTGCCCTATGGAGGCATCATTCCCACTCCCAAATATTTTAGCACTTAAAGCTCTTTTCTACCTTATTTCCTCAGCTTTTTGTGGGGTTGTTTGTATCCCTGGGGCTGCTTTTGGATGTGCCCACATCCCTCTGCAGTCCTCAAGGATTTTAGGATGCTTCCAAGGTGCTGAGAGATGTGTCAGGGCAGACTGAACCCATGTCAAGGCGGAACCCACACCAAAGGAGCAGCATTTCCCCAGGACCTGTTTGGAGCCCAGGACATCTGAAAATGCCCCAGGTCCCTCGGCAGCCTTCTCTCACAAGGCCCAAAGCACAAAATACCATTTTGGTGTTATTCTCTTGCCATTTTCTGGAACTATGCTGGAACAGCTCAGTTCTCCCACCACTGAATAACGCCCTCACCAAAGCCCTGGGGACTCCATGTTTTGGTGTGTGGGGACCAGTCAATTTTGGCAGCATGAATTTGTTCTCCTTAGCCTCATAATCACCCTCACCCACATCCATTAGAGAATTACTGGCTATTAGAGGTGATTGCAAACATCCAGAGGTCTTGCCAGACGCTTCGCCCGGCCGGAGTTGTTTGTGGGCACATGCTTTGTGGGCACTCATTGCAGAATGATTCCTACACAGAATCACCACTCTGGGACGGTAAAACCAAACCCTGAACACAGATGGACCAGGATGGTCGGCAGTGGGATGCACACATCCACCCTCCCTGATGTTTTTGGGGTCTCTCCTGGTGGCTTTGGGGGAGGTTTGCATCAAGAAGCCTCCTGGTGTGGAACCATCTCCTCATGCTGCAGTGGAGGAGACCAAAAGTGTTTTGGGAGCAGAGATCCACAAATAAGAGGCTTCTCATGCACAGGTCCTCTCTGGGGAGGCAGGAGTGGCTGCAGCTCCATGCCACCACATGCGGGCCAAGCTGCCAGGTTAGGAAGGTGCCAGCTGCTTTCAGAGCTGGGCCAAGCAGGAAAGACACCATCTGGTGAGAAAATCCTTTCCTGTCTCTCAGTAGGGTGGTCCTAGCTGTGCTTGGGTGCCTGGCAGGGCAGAGTAGCAGCCAGGAGTGCTCCAGTGACAACCATGACCTGAAATCACAGCTCAGAGCACACAGGGACACTCACAGAGGTGTGGGTGGGAGGACCCAGAAACCATGGGGAATATCCATCCTTGGACTCCTTCTCAGCTTTGGACCTCCTGTGCCCTCTTCTTGCAGCCCAAGGCCCAGGGAGCACCAGGCACCCATGGCCCCCTCGGCTGTCCCAGTGCCAGCTCCGGGCATCTGGTGGTAATGGGAGCAGGGCAGCCCCGACCCGGGCTCAGTGGTTGCCAGAGAGGTTCCAGGTGGAGGTTTGGGATGCAGCCCCCCCCATGTGAGTGGTGGGTAAAAGGTACCTGTTGCCATTGGTGCCTATCTTGCCCTGGGAACCCTCCAAAAGTAACACCTGTAGAAAAGTCTCTGTTGTCCTCATCCAACTGTCCCTCACCCTGAGCAGACAGACATGGGTGAGGTACCAAGAAGAGATTTTCCTCCTCAACTCCTTTTAAATCAGGTCCCCAAGGCAGAGCCTGAGGCCAGGTTTCTGTGTCACGACAACCTGGCCCATGCCCTCCCATCATGTTTCCCACTCCCTCCTGTCCCAGGGATCTGCTGGCACATGTCAGGTTTCTCCCACAGCTCAAATCTCTTGCAGACCAACCAGCCAGAGGTGCTGGGAAGGGACGCACACAGGGTCCTCCAGGTCCCTCTGGAGCACTGGGAAGTGGCTCTGTGGTTGGGTGAAGGTGTCAGGCTGGAAATGCTGTGCTGATGGAGACTGCTGGGCTATTTTGGAGCAGGACAGGGGCTCCAGCACCAACAAACACCAATGAATGCCCTTGCTGGATGTGCTCTTCTGGATCGCCTGAAAGACCAGACCAGTTTTTTATGCCTTTACTTGCCAGCTGGGTTTTGGCAAGCAGTCAGTCTGGGATTTGGGGATCAGGACAATCCCCCAAGTGTCCCAAGGGGGTGCTGATAGGACTAGCGTCTCCATTCCAAACATTTGTAGGAACAAGCGGTATTGTCCATCCAAATACCAGCTTTGACTGATGGTTGTTGACCTCTGTCCCTCCAAGGCCACTACTCACATGGTGACACACCCACCAGTGGCCACAAACCCACATTTGCTGCCATTCTGTGATTCTATGAAGAAGGGACCAACCTTTCTCTTCCAGGATCAAAGTGACAAAGGCTCTACGATCAGAGTTCCTTCAGCAGCACTCCCCACTTTGTGTGAGTACCCAGGGACCCCCTTGTCCCAGCCCTGAGCTGTGGTTGACCTCGCCCTTGGAGAACCCAGACACCACTTTGCATTTCTCAGGTTCTCATTTCTGAGCATCTTTGAACACTAACAATCTGAATTTTCCCACCCAGCAGCCTCCAAGACACTGAAAGATCTGAAGGGAAGATACAGCCAGAAGAAAGGAGCAGGAATCCAAATCCTCTGAGATCAAAGAACTTTTGTCTAAAGACTTCCAATTAGATCAGGACATGGTCTGGCTGCTTTTTCTTGCTGTGTTCATTGTGCAGATGAGCTTCATGTCAGCTTGGCCTCCTTTCCCCCTGCCACATTGGCTCCAGCTTCTCTTCATTAGTAATCGTCTGTCTTCATTAGTGAATTAATTTCCCAGGAATTGCACTGCAATAAACTCTCCAGAGCAAAGACCAGCAAAGCCACATCTTGGCACTGGCTGGACAGCAGCAAGTGTTTTGTGGACAGAAAAGCTAATCATAGAACTGCTAAAAACCTCCACATTTTATTCAAACCAGGCCCAGAGTCTTTGAAGCTTTTTCGAACAAAACAAGAGATATTTGGTGAGTGTTGGATTTGGATTGACCTCTGAGTTGGGATCTTGGAAATGAGCCCTCATCTCTCTCAGGGACAGACCCCAAGGCAAAGGTGAAATCCATGAGAGCAATGAATGCTCCATTCTCCAGGTGCTTTCAGACATGCCCTAATATCTGCAATGGTCACAGGCCTTTGCCCACCCAGGGCTGGACACCTCCAGAGCAGGGCCTGGGCTGAACTGGGCTCCCTGGACTGCAGCAGAGAGGGTTGCCGAGGTCTGGACACATCAAGATGTGGCAGAAGAAGCTGAATTTAGTTCGGGAATGAGGACCAAAGGGAAAGGAAGGTGAATGATGTCTTCAGAGTGATGGCCAGGGGGCCGTTACAAAGGTCTGGAGGGACAGGACAAGGGAGAATGGCTTCCCACTGCGAGGGGGCAGGGATAGATGAGATATTGGGAACAAATTCCTCCCTGTGAGGGTGCTGAGGCCTTGGCACAGGTTGCCCAGAGAAGCTGTGGCTGCCTCACGCCTGGAAGTGTCCAAAGCCATGTCGAATGGGGCTTGGAGCAACCTGGGCTAGTGGAAGGTGTCCTGGCCCATGGCAGGGGTGGAAGGAGATGGGATTTAAATCCCTTCCCTACCAAGCCAGTCTAGGATCCTATGATCTCCATGAGAAAAAGGGCCTCAGTGTCTGCTCCATCTTCAGCCTCTCCTGGAGACAGCATCTTGCCCTGGAGAGCTGCTTCCTGTCTCCCTGTCAGTCCTGTGCAGCCCCTGGGGACAATTTGTCAGCCTCAGCCTCCACCCATCACCTCTTCCATCACCTCTTCCCTTCCCCTAGGGAGCAAACAGCTCTATCAATAATTGCCATTGTGCCTCTTGGTGTTATCTTCCAAACCCTCAAAGGCAATTTTGTTCCACACCACAGTTCCTGCCCATCCCATCTCATGACGAGGCTGGATGGTCATTGGTCCTTTCTCCTAGACTTGGCACCCAGGAGAGCTTGGGTCAATGCCCATTTCTGTGGGGAAGGGATGGTGCAAAAACCACCACTCAGTGAGGGTAAGGGGAATATCTACCAGTTATAGTCAGGCTCAAGTGCCCACAGGCAGAGGAAACAAACCTGAAGTGGATGAGGATGGGGGTGATCATTACCACGGATGTTTTAGTCACAGCTGTTAATAAAAATAACAGCAGTAATAAAATTGCAATGATGCTGGTAATTGCCCTGGTGCTGATGAGAATAAGATTATTTATTAACCATGAGCCATTATCAGCATTTTCTAGTGCTTCTGCTTCCCAGACTGTCCCAAACTCCAGCCCTATCATATTAATGGAAAATGAGACAAATGAGAAAAGATTTTCTTTATGGCATAACCAAGAATAATATTGGGAACAGCAAAGTCTATCCCTGTCCCTCTGCTAACTGTTCTTTACCATATGGCAGGGGTTGAAGATCTTGCAGGGGTGGGATCTTGCATTTCCACCCTTTACAGAACCACAGAATTAGTTAGGTTGGAAAAGGTCTCTGGGACCATTAATTCCAACGTTTAAACTATCCCCACCTTGTCATCCAGCCCAGAGCACTGAGTGCCACATCCAGGCATTCCTTGGACACCTCCAAGGAAAATAAAACGTGAAAGAAATTGAAGTTGGACATGCAGCCTTCAGAGCAGCTGAGTCTTATGAGAACTCCACGGTCAGACGCAGTGGATGGATGGGCCTGATGGGCTTGAGGGAGGAGGAACTTGGAGCAATTTTATAGCTTTTGTCATTCTCCATGTGGGGCTGATGGAGACAGTGGACACAGATCCCTGGGAACACATTTCCTGCAGCTGCCTTTGCCCTTGGCTTGTTGCTTGAAGGAGCAACAAGCTCCAAATGTGGCTGTTTTACATGGGTTTTTTGGTTCACTTTCTTTTCTGTGACCACATCACACACAGGCTGGAGGATGATGTCCAGGTTTGCCCTGGCTGCTTCTGCAGGTGCACCCTCAGACCTTGTGGGGCAAAGTGAAGGGAGGAGCAGGGAGAGCCAGGTCCTGCTCCCAAATGGTGTCAGGCCAGGCACTGCAGCAAGGGGTAAAGATGGATATGGACCATGGCAGAGAGATGGACGTGCAGGAAGGAGGGGTGGACCCTGTGTCTAGGTGGTGGCTGCAAGCCCTGGGACTGTGTTTGGGGACCGCAGTGACACCGCTGCTGCTCAGCAGCTTTGTCCGTTGGGCAATGGCTCCCACACAGCTCTACAGGTCAGGGAGCACCCGGAGTGGAAGCATGTCCAGAAAAATCGGTACAAAACCCCAGAAACCCCCAGGAGTGAGAGATAGGACACAGTTTGCAGGAGTTGCAAAGAGGGAAGGAGCTGAGGCAGGGGGATGGTGCTGCTATTTCTGGTGTCACCCCCCAAGCTGTTCAAGCCTGGGAAGGTGGCAGGGGAATGTCAGAGCTCGGGGGAACATCAGACCTCCCCAAGGACCTGCAACCAGACATGGGGTGCAAGGATCAGCACACAGCCCCACGGGAGTCTCTGGCATCCCTCTGCCACCCCCTGCTCTCTTGGACCCTCCTCACCATTCCCTTCACTTGACCCCCAGTGCCAGTTCTCTCCCAGCCCCCTTGCCCTCCCCGTGCTCCAGTTCTCCCTGCCCTGTGCCTTTCTCAGGGTCTCCTGCCCTCTCTCCTCCCCACAAGGAATAAATCACCATCCAAAGCCAGCTTTAGCTCCCAGCGGAAACAGCTGCCCACATTGTCACCTCTTTCCCACGGGACCTGGCTGCTACCAGGATGTTGTGAAGCTTTTCCCAGAGCACAGGAGGTTCGTTCAGGAAAGCTGTTGGGAACCAACGGCTCTGAGCCCTCTGGACTCACAGGGACTGATGTCCTCTACTCCAGGCTGTGGCACTCCAAGCTCCCACCTTGATGTCTAGCCCATGAGAGGGGTCTTGAGGAGGGAGAGTGGGTTTGGGTCCTTGGCTGTATAAAAAAGGCCCAAAATGCTCAATTTCCATCATAGGTAAAGGCTGCAGACCTGCAGCAGGGAGCTCTGAGCAGCAGGATTGGGAACCCAGGTTTGCCAGCCACCTCTACATGGTCCCCATGGTTGGGTTGACACCAGCATCACTAAGACACCCAGCAAACAGTCAGGAAAACATTCTTTGTTCAATCCCCTTTGGTAGAAAGCAGTAACTCTGGAGCTGAGAATCTTCTCAGCCTCCAAATAAAAGCTTTCTGGAGGGCCAGGGGAAAAATCAATCCAGCAGACTGCACTTCCCGCTTGGAGAGCTCTGGAGAGATGAGCCAAGCCCCGGTGGCTCCCCTGGGGCATAAGGGAGGGGGCAGAGCCTAGCCAGAACACAGCTCTCCCCCTCCTCCTCCTCCTCCCGCCCCTGGCATCAGCCCATCAAGAAAGAGGGTTTCGTCAGTCCGAGCACATTAGGAGAGGAACAGGCTGTGCCCAAAGCTTCCCCAGGGGTCCATTAGCACCCGCAGATCCCTCCTCCACCCCAGCGCATCCCACGGGATGCTTTTGCTGGCGATTTCCTCCCCAGGCACAGGGTAATTGTCTGGGACAGTGACCTGGTGGGGTTGGTGCATGGCGGGGGGAGAGGGTGACCTGCTGCTCTGGGTGCAGGTGCTTGGATGGGAGCTGGGCTCCAGAGCATATGAATTCCCTCCAAGACATGAGAGTTGGACACTCAGGCATATTCCAGGTGCTAATGCATTCCCTGGCTTGGCATCATCCCCCAGAGCTCATGGATGGTGTCTGAAGTTTCTGCCATCCCAGGACACTGGCAGGGAAACCAGTCTGTGAACGCAATTTTCAGAGCAGGCTTTTACCCACTTCCAGGGGAGGGAAGGAGGAAAATCCTCCTATCTCAGCATGAGCACTGCCACCCCACCACTGCCACTCCACCTGGAGCCACACAACCCCCAAGCAGAGCGCCCCACCCATGTCTAACTCCTTCCTGTGGCTGTTGTCTCTCCTACAGGTATAAGAGCATGGTGACACCACGGCGAGCAGCCGTGGCCATCGCCTGCTGTTGGATAGTCTCTTTTCTGGTGGGACTTACCCCCATGTTTGGCTGGAACAACCTCAACAAGATGCGAAGGACTCAGGAGCTGAACGGCAGCCACACGGAGTTTGTCATCACGTGTCAGTTTGAGACAGTCATCAGCATGGAGTACATGGTGTACTTCAACTTCTTCGTCTGGGTCCTGCCTCCCCTGCTGCTGATGTTGCTCATCTACCTGGAGGTCTTCAACCTCATCCGGAAGCAGCTCAACAAGAAGGTGTCCTCCAGCTCCAACGACCCCCAGAAGTACTACGGGAAGGAGCTGAAGATCGCCAAGTCCTTGGCGCTGGTTCTCTTCCTGTTTGCACTCAGCTGGCTGCCTCTGCACGTCCTCAACTGCATCACCCTGTTCTGCCCGTCCTGCCAGACCCCACACATCCTCACCTACATTGCCATCTTCCTCACCCACGGCAACTCAGCCATGAACCCCATCGTCTACGCCTTCCGAATCAAGAAGTTCCGGACAGCCTTCCTGCAGATCTGGAACCAGTACTTCTGCTGCAAAACTAACAAGAATGCCACCAGCACCACCATGGCTGAGACAGGCAACTAGGAACTGGGAGAGGGCAGAGAGAGGCCTCTGTGCCCACCCAGTCCCCACCCGGACTCTGTTTCAGGAAGAGGTAGCAAGGACCCGATGGGTTCTGAGTTCAGCAGCCCCCTGCAGTCCCCACAGCCACCCGGGGGTTATTTATTCACAAGCATTGTACTGTTTGGATATTGTAGCCTGCACTGTTTCTTTCTGGTTTAGGATTTTTTCTCCCTGTTTGTTTTTGTTTTTCATTTTTTTAAGCGTTGCCAAGTATTTAAGGAGAAATTGTACAGACAAACGCGCAGTTTATCTTCATGCAAATAAAGTCCAGTGATCCAAACCACCCAGGAGGTGTCCTGCCATTGATGGAGATCCTCCATGGTGTTGGTGGTGCCGGGGGTACCTCATGCTGTGGCCCCATGTCCACGGAGCCGTGGGGGTACCTGGGCACTGGGACAAAGGTGTGCCCCGTGGGAGTGAAGATGCTGAGAACCAGGAGAGTCCAGGGAAGCGGGATTTCTGAAGAAATTAAGTTTGAAAGCCCTTTCTTTCCCCTCTAACCAGGGAGAGGTGAGCTGGGCTGAGACATGGGAAGAGATAGGAAAAGTCTTCCAATGGCATTGCCAGCAACCACAGGGTGGTGAACCCACCACTCCACAGAGCAGAGGGTCAGTCTCCAGCTCTCAGCACTACCAGAGAAGTAGGCAGAGGTGGGTATTGGTGAAATCCTTAAGCATAATCCCAGAGAACCCTGCAGAAACTGCTTTTCCTTCCCCAATGGCTCCCCATGGGTCCCAGCAGCACCAACTACCCCTGCGAGCTGCACCCAGGGAGTACGTCCTCTCCACTTGTCTTCTCTCTCCCTTTACTCCAGTTTTGAATCATCTTCCCTCCTTTCTCCTGGCTGTTTTCTGTGAAAAGCAGTAGCAAATCTCTCCCAGGATGTTCATTTCACACCTTTCATCTTGCTCCCTCCCACCCTCCCTGTGCAGCCAAACTCTTTTGACTGAAATGTTGTGGGTTAATGCAGTCATCTCCACAGCCCAGGGGGCAGAGGGGAACCTGGACCCCTCTGGGAGCAAGAGTGAGACAGCTACAGGCTGTCTTGTGATGTCTATGTGATGCTGCCACAGGGCGTTTTGCCACCCCTGAAGTTCAGCTGGGGGTAGATTTGAGGAGTGGGCAGCTGGAGATGGACCATCCCTCATCCAGTTCTCGTCCTCTGGATGCTGGAAGTGCCAGTCCCTGGTCTGCAGCAAGATCTCCTCCAGGGCTGAAGCAGTGGTGGGAAAAGTTAATTTGAGTTGATTGGGATTCTTTTCTTATCAGCGTCCCTTGTTCGCCAGGCTCTCATTGGAAACACAGGTCCTGTGACCCTGGCCCTGCCCCAGCAGGGTCGTGCTCCTCAGAGGGGATGTCAGCAATGGGCAAAGTGACTGCAGCAAGCTCCCACAGAAACTGGGGGTGCAGAGAGAAAAAGGACCTTGGATGGGTGAGATTTATGGGTGATTTTTAGCCATGTTGGGAGTGTGTAGCACAGGCATTGGGGGCAGATGGGAGTCCCTTCCCCCACTGCTGCAGCCAGCTCTGTTTAGCTCGGAGGGATGAGGAGGGCAGCAAGTAAGAGAAGAGATGAAAGGCTCAGCCACCCACATTTTGCAGGGGCCTTGATGTATTTCCAGGCTCCTGGCTCAGACCACACTAGGAAAAATGGGAGCAGAGCAGAGAAACAATGGCAAGGACAGGAGAAAATCCTTCCCTTAGTCCTCATCACAGTACAGGGGTCCTGAACACTCTCCCAACCTTCTCATGGTATAGATGGTGCTGTGCTGGTGCTGAGCCCTTGGAAACAGCAATTCCCCATGGACTTCAGCCCACACCCCCCTCCCAGGCATCACCAGATACCCTGGGGCCAGCACTGGACTTCTGAACAAGGGTGAAGCTTTGGCTCATTCCATACCTGCCCAGTGGCTCCTCTGCCCAGTGCAGTGACTCCCATGCCCCCACCTTGCCATCTCCTGTGCCGACTCTGGCCAGAGCCAGCATCTCCTGGAAAGGGCAGAAGGAAGTGCCTCAGGTCTCATGGAGCACCAATATCAGTGGTGCCTGAGGACACTGCAACCCCAGGTTAGTGCAGAGAGGACACCCCAGGCCGAGGCTGTGGTCCCTTGGCACAGCAGCACCTTGCCTTCAGATTAGTGCTGCTGGCTGCCCAGCTCTGACTCTCACTTGCATCTTACATCTGCTGCTTTTCTGGAACTGCCACTTTGGCCTGATCCTTGCTAAGGTACCCAGGAACCTGGTGACTGGGATGCTCATAAATTAAAGGGCATGTGAATGGTTGCTTCACTAAAAATAACATCCAGTGGATTTTTCCACTCTCTGCTCTCCAGACTTTTCCCGGGGAGCCCTCACTAAAAGTGGATGTTGTCACCCACCTCGGTCCCCTGTGGGGTTACAAACACAGTCTGTGCTCTGTAGGACTGAAATAAGGGCCTGGAAAGGGCACAGTATGCAGCATGACAGAGTCCTGGAGATCAGCCCACAGCCTGCTTCCAGACCCTGTCCCTGAAAGAATCCCACTGGCCAAGGCCATGTGCCCAGGTGCCAGGGACACCAAGGGGGACAGGACACCTCCAGCAGCATCCAGGGCCGGGTGTGAGCATGTCAGGGAAAACAAGCTCTCCACTTGCCAGCTGGGACTGCAACCTCCACTCTGTGGCATTCCCGCCAGTACCAACCACCTCAAAAATCCATCCTGACCAACAGTGGGATAAAATTAATCCAACAATGCCCTCTGATGGTGAAAACAACCCTGGTGTGGATGGTGCTGCATCAGTGCTGAGGCACTGGGAACAGCAACGCTCCCTGGACTTCAGCTTGGGCTGAAGGTGCCTAGGGACAGATGGGGACAAAGCAGAGGGGCTGCAGGAGAGATGGTGCAGATTGGTCTGATTAATCACAGGCGCTGCCCAGCTTTGCTCTCCGTGGCACCAAGGGAGGTATGGGCTCTAATCTGTGGATGCCAGGCTGGATTTACATCTACACCGGCAATGCCAGGGGCAGCCAGGACATGGGCAGGATGTGGGTCTGGCCCCATGACAGAGCAGCCATGCAGCTGGGAAAGCTTGTACCCTCGAACCCCCAGACTGAGGGGGAGGCGGGGGCAGGTGGGGAGGTCACCCCACGCTGCCGACCCCGCCTCCCCCCGGGTAACCACGTGTTTCATGAGTCACTCTGGGATCTGGTAACCCCCAGTGTCTGCTCCGAGCTGGCCCAGAACTCAAGTGATAACTCACCCTGCACATGAGCCACCAGCCCACAGGGACGAGTCCCCTCTAGATAACATATCAACATATGTACCCACCGTGGGTCCTGTACCCACCGTGGGGAGGTGACAGCTCCTGGCTGGATCACTGCCTCACTGGTGTGAATAAAAAAACCCTGTGCTTCAATAAAGAAGCATTAAGATGCTGCAATATTGATGTGGCATTAATTTCTTTTTCCCCGGACAGAATCATTCCCCTGATCCAGAAGGAAATCTTTCTGCATTCTCTTTCTCCTTGTTGGGCTCCTTCTGGTTCAATAATCTCTCTATGTGTTTCATAAAGCTGGTCCTTTCTTTCCAAGCTCAAAACCCATCTCCTCTAGCCTTGGTTGGGTGGGATCCAATGCAATGCCACCGCAGTCCTGGCACCTCTCCACAAACCCCCACCCAAATCCACCCCACAATAAGCAGGACAGAGGGGGTTGGTGGCTTTTATTAGGACCAAAGCCCCTCAGCTGGGTATGTTTTATTGTCACAGCTAATGACAGGTTCAGAGAGGGCCATGCCATGTCAAGCTGAGGTGCAGCCCCCAAAGCACTGCCAGGGAGGGGCAGCCCAGCAGGCAGCAGAGACCACGGCCAGGGGCATCAGCACCTGCCCCACCACTGCCTGGCACCTGCAGGATCCACCTGGGAAAAGAAACGAGATCCGAGTCCTGCAAGGGCACCAAGAGAGCCCTGGTCAGGGATGTGTGGGAAACGTGTCCCTGCCACAGCCCTAATACAAGACAAACCCAGCCACATTTACAGCCCTTCCTCCACTTCACCAAGGGACAGGTTTCCCTCAGGTTCATCGTCCCACCCCACCCATGCATCTCCAGCCATGCGACAAGGAAGACCCGAGCTGGGACTGCATCAGCAGGTGACAAGGGGTAATCCAGGACACTCAGCCCACTCCAGACCCTTGACGTGATCCACCTGCCTTCCTCCTGGTGCCCCCAACACAGACCTACCTTGCTCTTTGTCTTGTCCTCTGATCTGTCCTCACTTGGGCACTGCAGGAGAATGCAGAAGACAAAAACCCCCTGAACTTCCCTTGTCTTACTCCTCTTTTGACTCCCAAAAGTGCCTGTGTGCTCATGTCAATGTGCAGCTGCAAATCCCAACCCTACACACCCCATCCCTGCACACACCTGCTCCAAGCAATCCCACATACCACCATCACTGCACGCTCCTGGCCAGTGTCTCCTGAGATCCCAGCCTTGGTGACTCCCAGGTGCTCTGTGTCCCCAGCACAATGCCCAGCTCACCCTCCTTGGCCAACCGTGCTGATCCCCCAGCGTGGGCAGCAGGGCAGGGGGGATTCTGCCCCTGTGCTCCGCTCAGGTGAGACCCCACCTGCAGAGCTGTCCCAGCCCTGGGCTCCAGCACAGGAAGGACGTGGAGCTGCTGGAGCGAGCCCAGGAGGCCACGGAGCTGCTCCAAGGCCTGGAGCACCTCTGCTCTGGAGCCAGGCTGGGAGAGCTGGGGGTGTTCACCTGGAGAAGAGAAGGCTCTGGGGAGATCTCAGAGCCCATTCCAGTGCCTAAGGGGGGTTCAGGAGAGCTGGAGAGGGACTTGGGACAAAGGTTGGAAAGACAGGACAAGGGCAATGGCTTCCCACTGCCAGAGGGCAGGGATAGATGGGATATGGGGAAGGAGTTCTTCCCTGTGAGGGTGGTGGGGCCCTGGTACAGAGTGTCCAGAGCAGTTGTGGCTGCCCCATCCCTGGAAGTGTCCACAGGTTGGATGGGACTTGGAGCAACTGGGCTAGTGGAAGGTGTTCCTGCCCATGGCAGGGGGTGGGCCTGGGTGAGCTTTAAGGTCCCTCCTCACCCAGCCCATTGTTCTGTGACTCCACAGGGCCCCTGCACAGCTGCACTGAGCATGTGCCTGTGTGGCCATGGCCTGTGGCCAGCTGGGTCAGCACTCCTGGAGGGTCCAGTAGCAGCCCCCACAGAGCTGAGCAGTGACCCTGTGCCACACACCCTGTGCCACACCAACAGCCCTGGAGCTTCCACAGGGACTGGGGTGCTGGGGTTGCCAGATTGGAACCCTGCCTACATGGAAAGTGGGGCAGAATGTGTCTGGGGGCAAGAGTGTGCTCAGAAGCCACAGGAGAGGAAACAGAAGTGTTTAAGGACACCTGGCCAGCACAGGAACATGCAGGGGAGGGGTGGGCAGTGATCACAGGCCAAGGAGGGGCTATGGGGGGCAATATGGAGCAGGTCTGTTCCAGATGCTTTGCTGAGGCAGGGAAATGTGAGTGGGAAGTGTGGGCAGGATGCCAAGACATAAATCAGAGCAGCCCAGGTGCAGGGGAGGAGGTTCACACCACCCCCATGCTTGGGACAAGAGCAGGGGCAGCCAGTGCTAGGCCAAGCCTCCAGCAGCTCCTCTGGCTGTGCCACTTCATGTTTTCCTCCCCATTTTTTTTCCCCATGAATAAGGAAAGGTGATTTCAAGATGCTACAAGACCACAAACCCAAGAAGCCCAAAGGTGCAGCTGCCCGGTGTCCTCAGACTCCCTCGCAACCGGGACCAACACAAAACAGGGAAAAACCACAGCACCGGCAAAGTGAGACCTGGAAAAGGCAGGCAAGGGCTCCTGCTCCTCCTTCCCCTCAGCCAATCTCACCTTTCACATCCAGTCTACAGTCTACTGAGGCTTCCCCCAGGGGGTTCACAGCCTTGCAGGTGTAGACACCCCCATCGAAAGGGCCAGGCTTGCGGATTTCCAGGGAGCACACACCCTGATCAATCAGTGCTATGTATTTGGGGTCTTCCCGGATCTCCATCTGATTTTTCAACCAGATGATTTTGGGCTGAAAGTTTAAAGCAGGGAGAGAAATGAGAAATCTAACTGGCCCCAAAATGCAGCCACCTCTCTCTGCCTTTGCCTTGGCCCTGCCCAAAGCTTGTGGCCATGGTGGGATCCACAGTCAGAAGTATTTTGAAGATTCAAATCTCCCACTTGTGAGATCTAACCACTGCTCCACCCTTCCTCCCCCAGCACAGAGGAAACAGGACATGGCTTGATATAAGACCAGTCTCCCATCTCCATGCAGAAACACCCCAAACGTACCCTAGTTTGACTCAGAGGGCAGCTGCAGCCCCTTAACCTCACCTAACCCTAATCCAACAGCACCAGCCATCTCCCAGACACCTCCAGCCACCCTGCAAAAAACCCCACTGGTGTCCCCAGGCTGAGGTTACGCTGTCCATGGAGGAGCCACCGACCTGGGGGAAGCCCCGGACAGAGCAGAAGAGGTGAGTGCTGTAGCCCCGTGTAGTTGTTCGGTCTGTCAGGGGCTGTGTGAACTTTGGAGGCTCCATCATGTCCCGCTGGGGGATCTTCTCCGATTGGTAAGTGGTTTCTAAGGAAATAATTAATTCTAGCTGAGGCAGACCTCAGGCTCCCAGGCTGACCAACACAGTAATTCAACACAAGGTACCCAAAACCTCTTCTGTTCCCTCTTGTAAGAAGCCAGATGTCACCTGGCCTGACCCAAGGACCTGTCCCTCAGCTCAGAGCAGCCCTGTTTCCTCATGCAATCATGACATGGTATTGCCCAGGAACAAGGGGGCTGCCAGTTCCCAAATCCACTGTGACACATCCTGTGTGCAGCCAGTCAGGCCCAGGCCAGGCACACTCTGGATCTCCCACTCCATCCCCAAATCTCAGTCCACAGAAATAAGAGTTGGAGGGAAGCTCTGCAGGTGGCAGAGACCCTAGGTCACTGTGGGCTACCAGGGAGCAGGATGGAAATAGGTGGAAGGAGAGCAGGGCTGGTTGGAGATTTGGTCATGAGCTGTGGGGCCAAAGCCAGGGCTGTTCTGACTCTTCCCAGCTCCTGCTTTCATCTCATCCCAGGGATGTCCATGCCTTGGTTCCTCTCAGGGAGCTAAGCATGGCACAGGCTTTCCCCAAAAGAGAAATGAGGTGTAGAGGGGGGCCAGGGGACCTCTGGACCTTGGGGGTGCTCAGCCTCACCCCTGCTGGTCTTGTCCTTGGGACCACCCCAGCAGCATCAGCACAACTCCAAGGAAGCCCCACTGGCCAGGACCACTCTTGGCTACCACCCTCCCCAGCCCCTCAGCCAGGGACATGTCCCCACTTGTCTTCTCGATGTAGGCCACCCCAGAGGCTACGGCAGCACTGTCGCTGAGCCCGCAGATGTTCTCAGAGAACACTCGGAAGGAGTAGGTGTTGCCAATGATGAGGTCTGAGATGGTGCAGCTGGTGCGGGTGCAGCGCTCCAGCACCGTGAACCATTTCTAGAAGGGCAAAAGGAGGGAAAAAGAGAGCAGTGAGGAAAGACAGGCTGTGACAAGGATGGAGAAGGTGTGGGGGGAGGCAGGGAGTGCAGCTGTGCCTCTCCCATCAGGGCATCCCCAGCAGCAGGAATGCCCAGGCTCACCCCACTCTTCTTGTCTGACTTCTGCACCCTGTAGCCCTTGATCTCAGAGTTCCCGTTGTCCGCAGGGGGGGTCCACTCCAGGGCCACATTAAAGCCCCACACATCCACCAACTTCAGGTTCTGAGGAGGGCCAGGTGGCTCTGCAAACACAAGCGCCCTCAGGGTGACATCCCAGTTTGCTCCCCCCACATTCTGTACTTTTACCATCCCTTGACCTTGCTATTAATCTCTTCTCACGCTGGTGCAGCACACAAGGAATGAGAAGCTGCGAGGGGCAAGGCTGGCAGAAACTCTGCATCCCCAACCAGAGAAGTTCGTGTGCATGATCCTGTTGAGGATCCCACTAGAATAGGGACTCCAGAGTCCCTTGCCTTGTGACCCTTGCCCAGAGTGATCCTGCAGGGTCCCACCCTCAGCTTACCAACCACCTGGATGTCCAGGGTAGCCTTGTCCTTGGCTCCGTTGATCTGCACGGTGAGCTCGTACTTGCCCGAGTCGCTGCGCTGGGCCTGGCGGATGTAGAAGATCGTGTCCCGAGCCGTGTTGCGGATGTTGATGCGGTTGGTGTCCAGGGGCTGCCCTCCCTTGGTCCAGCTCACCTCGGGCTGTGGCTTTCCCTAGAGCAACAGGCAGGTCAGGAGCCACTCCGGCACATGGTCCCAGCAGGTCCTGCTGGGAAGGATGGGTGGCAGAGCCGCCTCGCTGCGTCCAGGCAGCAGCAGTCCAGGTGCCACCTCTCCCATCCAGCAGTCCCTGGGAAAGAAGCTACAGCTGATTCCTGTCAGACTCACTAATGGGAAGCCATCAGACTCCAGGGATGAGGCTGGAACATGCTGGCTCCCCAAGGTCCTCATGGAGCAAGCCCAGCTTTACCCTAACAGCCCAGGCTCCAGCTTAGCACCAGGGCTTGAACCAGCATACAGGGAAAATTCATGTCTGGACCATGGCCATCACGGAGTCCAAACTGTCTGTGAGACATGGCATGGACAAGCCCCTCAGCTCAGGGGCCTCTCACTCCCTCTGCTTGGCCAACATATTTCAGAGCCAGCTGCCATGGTGGAGATGCTCTGGTGATCTCCCAGACAGGATAAGAGAGATAGCTGAGGAGACGACCTCCAGCCTAGCCCACCAGTGTCAGCTTTGCTCCACCATCGCAAAACCCTGGGCCTGCCCTTCTCCAAAGGCAGCTGGTCCCCTCTAAGGACCCCAGTGTTGTGCTGAGGGGTTCCAAGGGATGTGGCCAGATCCTGACCAGGAGCACGAGCTGAACTGGACTTACTGGCTGAGACAGCAGCAACAGCCAGCCCATATCCTGAGATGTTTGGGGTTGTCCCACTGCAATATCATCAACAAAGATGTAGCAGAGGAAAAATGGGATCTAGGCAGGAAGAGGAGAGAGATTCCTACCCCATCACCCACTCTTGGCTCATAAGACACAGGAAAGAGCACAGTGGGACCCATAAGCTAACCTGCAGGAAGTAACCTGGAGTGAAATACCCAGCGGATTAAAGCCCAAATCACCCACCTACCTGAAAGGGGATCATGATGTTCACAGCATCCCCCACACGCCTGATGTAAGTCTCCCGCAGGTGCCGAGGCATGCGGATCTTTGGGAGCTCTGGGGAGCAGGAATTCACATTGTGAGACAAGGAACTCCCATTCCTCAGCTGGCTGAGCCTCCCCATACACAATCCTGCTTGGCCACCAAGAAAATCCGCCCCAACACTGCCCCCTTCTCCCTCTCATCTCCTGGACAGTGCTGCTCCCCTGCAGGGCTGTGCTAGCCTATCCCATTTTCTGTATCCCAGAGTGATATCCATCCCTGAGATCCCAAGTCACCAACCCAAGGGCAGCAGTCCAATGGATCATTCACCCCTCTTCATTACAGCCAGGTCGTGAAGACAACCTGGCCTCAACCAGAAGGGCCATAGCACATCCTATATGGAAACAAGACAGGGAACAGCATCTCCCAATTGGGAAACATTTCTCGCCCTGACTTTCCAGATGCACACAGCCCAACTTCCAGCAAGGACAAGCTCAACCTCCACCTTCCCTGTGAAATCCAGCCCACTGAGACACCAAGGAGGTGGCTGGTCATATCAGAGCTGTGATGTAGGCCAAAGCCTAAGGCTCGTGACAAAGGCAAACATCCCCAAGGAAACATAACAAAGACAAGTTATTGTCAAAAACCCCATTGGAGAATGCTCATGGAGTGTGTCCCCTTCCCAGGGTGGAATATAAGCTGTACAACTCTGCTGGCTCAGTGATAACCAGAGATCCCTCTGGAGCCCCTCCTAAAGGAGCTGGGAGTCTCTGCCCGGGTTAAATGTGCACAGCCTTAACCCTGGGGAGGAGGCTGGCCAGAATAAACCAGGCCTGAGCCAAACAGCTGTGAGGGCTGGGGAGCGCAGGGACAAGCCTGGCAGTCCCAGATGGCCCTTCCTGACAGCTGAGACAGTCCCTGCTCTGCTCGTGCTGTGATTTCTGCAGGGATCCATCCCCCGGTACTGCCACTTGGGCTCATCAGTTTCAGCAGGGCAGGGAAACCTGACCTCGGGAGAGGAATGTTAATTCATGGGTGTTTTCCCCAGCTTCCCATGCCTTGCTCAGAGGGATGGGGCTGGCCAAGGTCAGTGGCCATGGCGACAAAGTGCCATGGTGAGAAGGCGTTTTTCCTGCCCTTGTTCCCTGCAAAATGTGACTCCCATACTGATCCTTCATCTGGTTTCTCCTTGTCTCTGTCCACCTCCCAAGCCCACCCATCCCACCTGTTCTTAAGCTCTGTTCTTAAGCTGTCTGATTGCTGCTATTTAAAATCCCCTGGGGCGCTATAAATGAACTGATGAGATGTACAAAATGCAGGCCTAGAGAAAATGTGAAGGCCAGGAGGCAACAGATAGGGAGGGGAGGAGAAAGGAGAAAGGAGAAAGGAGAAAGGAGAAAGGAGAAAAAGGAGAAAGGAGAAAAAGGAGAAAGGAGAAAGGAGAAAAAGGAGAAAAAAGGAAAAGGAAAAGGAAAAGGAAAAGGAAAAGGAAAAGGAAAAGGAAAAGGAAAAGGAAAAGGAAAAGGAAAAGGAAAAGGAAAAGGAAAAGGAAAAGGAAAAGGAAAAGGAAAAAAAGGAAAAAAGGAAAAAAGGAAAAAAAGGAAAAAAGGAAAAGAAGGAAAAAAGGAAAAGGAAAAGGAAAAAAGGAAAAAAGGAAAAGGAACAAAGGAACAAAGGAACAAAGGAACAAAGGAACA